>VXBI01006647.1:20761-32005 GCA_013397375.1 Toxostoma redivivum | reverse complement strand
GGCCGGGAGTGGCAGGAGCTGGCGGCACTGGTGGCGGTGGCAAGGTCAGGGGTCAGGTCACCCTTCCTGGGGCTCAGATCCCCCTCTTAGCGCTCAGCGCGCTCTCCCGAGGGTCTGGTCACCTTCCGGGGGTCCCCAGCCCGCAGGTCACATCACCCGCGTGGGTCTGGTCCCTTTCCCGAGGGTCAGCTCCCCCTCTCGAGGTTCTTGTCCCCCTCCTGGGGGTCAGGTCCCTTCCGGGGGTCAGGTTTCCCTCCTGGGGGTCAGATCACCCTTATGGGGGTCTGGTTCCCCTCCTATGGGTCAGGTCCCTCTCGGCTGTCTGGTCCCATTCTGGAGGCTCAGATCCACTCCCAAGGGGTCTGCTCCCTTTCCCAAGGGTCAGATCCCCTTCCCGGGGCTTTCCCGAGAGTCCAGCCCATCCTCCGGGGTTCTGGTCCTGATCCCGGGGGTCAGGTCCCTTCTGGGGGTCACAGGAGGGGGATCAGGCTCAGGGTCTCTCTCCCGGGGGTCACGGGAGGGGGCTCAGCCTCCCAAGGGTGTCACCCTCCTGGGGACCTGCCCACCTCAGGGTGCAGGGTCTGGCCATAAATGTCACCGTGCTGGTTTTATTAACGGCCAGAAAGCGGGGTAGGAGCAGAGGCCCCGCTGGAATCACCACAAGATTCATCTGACAGGAAAGCGGCTCCTGGCAGGGCTGGGAGGGCCCTGCTGAATTTGAGGGCCTTGTTTTGCACCAGCTTTAAAAAAAAAAAAAAAAAACAAACTAGGAAGTGAAAAAGAGAAACTGAGAGAACTCAGAGGGGCCTGAGAGGTTTTTCCTCGCTTGATCCCCCACTTGGAAATTCATGTTTTAAAAACTTGAAGGTTGCTTTCATCGTTTATTTTGTGTCTCAGAAAGGAGAAGGTGGTGATTCCAGCACTGCCCAGCCCCACAGGTTTGAATCAAGCTCTTAGCAGCAGATTTGGGTTATAAAGCTCTGTTTAAAGCATGATGAGAGAAGAAACATTTATGTTTTCTCTTATTACTCTGACACTTAAAAGCGAACATGCTGCCAAAATACTTCAGTGGTAAAAAAAACCCTTGGTGGATGGTAGTATAGGGATTTCCATGGCAACCCATGGTGATCTCATGGGAAGCAAAGTTAAATTTTGGGCTGTCAGTGGGAGCACATCGTGGCCTGGGCTGGCCTGGGTGACATTTGCTCGGCAGAAGGTGCTGAGGGCTGGGTAGGAACAAACTGCTCTGAAACCAAGGCTTGTTCTCCGTGTGTACACTGCTATTCCTGGTGGTTTTTGCACTTGCTCTGCACTGATGTTGAAATGCAGGGCTGTGGGACAGTGTCCTGCCTGGCAGTGGGGACAGGTCGGTGCAGCAGCAGGTGCTGCAGGAGGGGTTCCTGCAGAGCCTCACGCTGGGGGAAGGTTTGTTGTGGGATGCAGGAGCTGTGGAGCATCTCCTGCTCTCAGCCTGGTGTTCCAGGAGCTCTGCCTGTGCTGTGGGAGGGACAGGGTGGATTTCTGACTTCACAAATTGGAAACTGTCAAAAATAATAACGACGAGGCAGCGCTGTGTGAGAGCTGCTGCTCGGGGGTTTGTTACCAGGAGAAGAGCGCTCTGTGGGCTTACAGGATTTTTGGGAAGCTCCAGGCCACTGCTGCCAGAGCTTCCCTGGGGAGCAGGGGCTGGGGGGCCCAGCTGTGTTCAGAGTGGGGTCCCCCAGCCCTGATCACACTTTCCTGGTTGGACTGGGCAGCAGCTGGAGGGAATCCCATCCCTGCTGTCCCCACAGTGAGATCCTGAGCGAGAAGGGGGTGTTGGTTCCTTAGTGCTCCCTCTCCTCTTTGGTACAGAGATCTCCCAATGTTTTCCCGTGGTGCTTTTCCATGCTCTGTGCAGGGAATGCTTCCTTTGAGCTCTCCCCTGAGTTTTCTGGTGGCAGAAGGGACCCAAAACTTTTCTTCCCTGAGCCCAGCAGTGGTGTAGAAGAATTCCAGCATCACAGAATCATGGAATCTCCTGAGCTGAAAGGGTCCAGCAGGGATCCCAGGTGCAGCTCCTGGCCCTGCACAGCCCCCTCAACAATCCCAGCCTGGGCACCCCTGGCAGTGCTGTCCAAACCTTCCCTGGGGAGCCTGGGCAGTGCCAGCACCCTCTGGGCGAGGGAAGAACCTTTGCTGACATCCAGCCTGACCCTCCCTGGCACAGCTCCGGCCATTCCTGGTGCTGGTTCCTTCTCCCTGCTCACCAGAGCCTGGGGAGAGCTCAGGGCTGGGAGCAGGGCATGAGCTTTGCTGCTCTCCTTGCTGGCAGCCAGGTGTGCAGGTGGAACGCTGTGCAGGTGGGGTCTGGGCTCGGGATCATGACTCTGTGGATGTCATCCAGCAGGATGGGTTAACAGAGTGCCTGAAGGGCAGGAGCTGCAGCTCAGCCAGAAAAATGGGCAAACTGGAATGCCAGGAAATGGGAGAGTCTCTTGCTGGAGTAAGTCTTGGGTTTGGAACAGGAGTAGAACAAGAATAACTGGGAAATTTGGGTGCAAATGGTGCAGGGGAATCGGGTGAGGTCGGTGAGCTGAGAGCAAAGGAGGAGCTGGGTGCTTCACCCATAGGATCAAGGAATATCCCGAGCTGGGAGGGACCCCCAGGGATCATCCAGTGCAGCTCCTGGCCCTGCCTGGAACCCCCCAATCCTGCCCTGTGCACCCCTGGCAGTGTTGTCCTAATGCTCCTGGAGCTCTGGCGTTCCCTGGGGAGCCTGGGCCAGGTTGACAGAACTTCAGAGAACTTTACAGGGAGGAAGGTTTGTGGGAGGTCTTGTTTTGCTGGATGCAGAATTGCTGAAGAACTAATTGAGGAGTTAATAGAGTGAGTTAATGAGTGACGGCAGCGCTGGGGCCGGGCTGTCACACACGGAGCCCCGGCCTGGAGCAGCAGTCCCTCACTCCTGGCCCTGTTTATTTATAGGGAACACAGCCCTGCTCCCAATTACGTTTATGGGCTGTGGTGGTTTTACCTCCTTTTCACGGAAAATCTGCAGATGTCGGGGGTTTATGGAAGGCTCAGGGAAGGAATGTGGCCTCTGTGTGACCAGGAGTAGCAACAAAGGCTCTTAAGTGTCTCTTTGATTCAATGTTATTGGAAGCAGGAGTGTGTTGTCTTTCCTGGCTGCTGCTGTGTTTCTCTACTTGAACTTTTCTTTTGCTCTCTCTGCTGCCTGTTCTCCCTCCAGCCTCCCCTCACCCCTGATGGACTTCCCTGCTCCTTGTTTTGATCCTCCCCAGCCGCCAGCACTGCAATAACCAATATTGACATTATTATCACTGCCTGGACTATTTTTACCTGCACCTTAACTCTGCTTTGGAGGAGAACTTGGACAAATAAATATCAGTTATCTCAGGAAATGAAGCTTTTGCGGCCAACTTGAAAATCTCAGACGAAAAAGGCTCGGATTTAGGTGGAATTTGAGTGCCACACATATTGCTGTTGGATGAGGTGTGGAAGTGGGAAGTTTGTGTTTCTTAGTGCCTGTTAGTCCCAGATGGAGTAGAGGCACCTCAAGAGTGACAGTAATAAACGTCTGCAGGGCCTGAAGCCTGACCAAAATTGTCATTTTTGTCAGGGGCGCCTTTGAAGCAAACCCCACGTGGCACGAGCCGTGACCGAGGGCTGTCACCACAGCCAGGGCGAGGTGATGTCAGGAGGAAGTGCAGCTCCTCAGCCTGCTCAGAGCTGGCAGCTCTGCAGCTGCTGGGCTGGGCCTGCTCCTCCTGGTCCCTCTCAGTGTCTCTTTGTGTGTCCACCTGAGAGCCAGGAGTGCTCTGGGGGTGCCTGTCCCCGGTGTCACAGCACCCACACCCCCCATTCCTTCCCCTGGAGTCAGCCTGGGCTGCCTGAGCCTCATCTGGGCAGGAGGGGAAGCTGGAAGGTGTGAGAAAAAACCTTGTGGTGAAATGGCAACGGGCAGGGAGGCACTGGGGGCAGGCAGAGCTCTGAGCTCTTTCCCGGCCAGGGCAGAGTGAAAACTCCTCTGGCACAGCTTTCCACAGAATCTCCTGAGCTGGAAAGGCCCCCAGGGATCCCAGGTGCAGATCCCTCTGGGCGAGGGAAGAGCCTTTCCCTGATAGCCATCCTATCCCTCGCTGGCACAGCTCCAGCCACTCCTGGGTCCTGTCCCTGTCACAGGGAGCAGGGACCCGAGCTGCCCCTCGGGGTGAAGCTGCAGCGCCTGGGCACTCTGAGCTCAGTGTCCTCCAGCTGAACATTCCGAGTGCCCTCAGCTGCTCCTCCAGACCCTGCCCATCCCCATGGGCTCCTTTGGAGGCTCCCCAGCAGCTCCACTTGTTTTTTGTGTTGAGGTGCCCAGTGCCAGGACTGGAGGTGAGGCCTCCCCAGTGCAGAGCAGGACAGTCCCTCCCTCATTGCTGTCCCTCCTGGCTCCTGGGCACAGCTGACAGATCCCCCTTGCCATCCAGCAGGACCAGCTCCCCTCCCAGAGCTGCTGTCCAGCCTGTGGGTGCAGAATCTGGCACCTGCCCGTGTTAAAGCTCACACAGTTGTGATTCCCAGCCCTTGCATTTGTCCAGGGCCTCTCTGCCTTTGGGGAGCCAGCAGCTCCTCCTACTTTTGTACCATCTGCACACTTCCCTGGTGTCCCCTCGAGCTGCACAGATCCTCTGGGGAGGTCTGAAGGGAGCTGGGCCTGAGCTGCAGCCCTGTGCAGCTTTGGCTTTGCAGGGGATGGAGTGCTCAGGCCAGGTTTGTGAGGGGCTGGCAGTGCCCTGCTGCACTTGCAGGGTGCCTGTGCTGGGAGCTGCACTGCAGTGGGGTTTCAGCCCTGCAGTTCGCTGCTGCTCAGAGCTCTGTGGCCTGGGGTGACACTGGTGACTCTGGAGCCATTTGATTCTGATTTCCCCGGGCAGCTTTTGGAGCAGTGGCAGCAGAGCAGAGCCTGGCTCTGGGAGAGGCACCTGCAGGAGTGGGGATGGTGTGGCTGCTGCAGCCACAGGAAGGAAGAAGGAAATCGAACACCAGAAGCTGCTTCAGTTTCAGTTTAGCCTTCGATTCCTTATGAGGACTGAGTTCTGTCACACCTCAGAGAAGGCACCGGCGGCTCTGCTGTGACATTCGGGGTTTTCTTCCCTTCCTTCCGTTCCTCGTAGCCTTGCCCAGCCCGCAGCTCCTTGCTTGGCTGGAGCAGGGTGGGATGAGAACGTTGTGTTTCCTTAGCTGTTTATTTGTGTTTTCTTCCCTCGGCAGATCCCCCGGGACGCCTTTTAATTGAATTCTTTTATGTTAAGATGGATTTCTTTTCTTTGAGCAGGATAATTGAGCCCCTGAGCTCACAGGTTGAACGCTGTCCCCGTGTCCCCGAGGCAGAGGACGAAGGGCAGGGTTGCACGGCGCCAGGAGCGGGCACCGGGCCAGGCTGCCCTGGGATGGCAGCGGCACAGCCGCGGGCACGGGGCCAGCGCCGGGCACAGCGGGGAATGTGGGACCGGGAGGGAGCAGAGTGACAGCGCCACGGCCGGGCCGGGCATTTAACCAGGGCGTGGTTGGATGGCACCGGCAGCGTGGTGGTGCAACGCGTTCTGCCCGGGCTGTGCCGCTGCCAGGCTCACAGGGAATGGGCTCAGACACCTCCCCTTCCTGGGAACTCGTGCTGCTTCCTCCGGGAGCTCAGCTCCCCACAGCACGGGGACGCAGAGCTGCTGGAGTCAGCCCAGAGAGGCCATGGAGCTGCTGAGCCCCTCTGCTCTGCAGCCAGGCTGGCAGGGCTGGACAGGAGAAGGATCCAGGCAGAGCTCAGAGCCCCTGGCAGGGCCTGGAGGGGCTCCAGGAGAGCTGCAGAGGGACTGGGGACAAGGAGGGACAGCAGCCAGGGAATGGCTCCCACTGCCAGAGGGCAGGGCTGGCTGGGATCTGGGGAATTGGGAATTGCTGGCTGGGCTGGCATTCCCAGAGAATCCCTGGATCCCTGGCAGTGCCCAGGGCCAGGCTGGACACTGGGACAGTGGCAGGTGTCCCTGCCTTGGTGGCACTGCAGGGGTGGCACTGTGGGGGCTCTGGGGTCCCTTCCCACCCAAACCATTCCCTGGCTGCCCTTCTGTGTCACTGCCCATGGTCCCCCTGCTGGGTGCTCTGCGGGGCAGTTGGGATGTGGGGCTGGGATTGATGGGGCTGCAGAGCTGGTGACAGCAGCCACGGTTCCGTGTTGGGTTAAGCCAGGCTCAGCCCGGGGAGTGGAATCCCCAGGTTCTCCTGGTTAGCCAGGACACCCCAGTGCTGCTGGGCAGGTGCTCAGTCTGCACCACTTAGCAAACTGGAAAACACCAGAGGATGTTTTGTTCAGCTTAGCTCTGCAGCTTGTTTCCTTTTTATTTTTCAGTTAGAAGATTGTTTTTCTTTGTGCTCAGTTCTTATTTACTGTTTCTGTATTCTCCTAGTCCTTGTCCCCTGCCATGGTTGGAATGAGATGGTCTTTAAAGCCCTTTCCCACCCAAACCATTCCATGATTCCCTGATTTACCATATCATTCTTTAATGTTGCACTGTCCATGGTATAGCCTAAACTTTCTTCATGACTTTCTAAGTATTTCCCCTCCCCCCAACAACATGTTTCATCCTCTGCCTTGGCTTTCCAAGGGTTCCCAGGGGCTGGAACCTCTCCCAAAGTTCACACCTCTGATGTAAATCCCTCCTTCTGAGGTAATGGTCCAGGGTTCCTTTTTTAGTCAGTGCAGGAGCCAGATGCTCCCTCCCTGTGCATGCAGGGTCTGAAATAGCTGAGTTGTGCTGGAGAGGAGCTCGTTGCTCTCCTGCCCAGGCAGTCTGGGTGGCTGCCTGGGATCAGCCATGCTCAGTATAAATATCTGCACCTCGGGCAGGGGACACCTGCAGGGCTGGGACAGGGGCAGGGACCTCCTCACTGGGAGCTGCTGGACACCAGGGATTGGCCTGGGGGCTCCCCAAGGGCTTTCCCAGCCTGCAGGATTCTGTGAGTGACACATGCTGATGTTGAGCCATGTCCAGACCCTCAGGAACCTTCTCCTCATCTGTGGATGAGCTTGCTGCTGGAAGCAGGGAGGGATTAAAACCATGGAGGTGTCTCTAAGGCCAGAGCACTGAGCCAAATGAAGTTCTGTTGTGCACATGCCCAGCACAGCTGGTTTGCAGTTCTGTGAGGAGCACGGGCACAGCTCTGCTGCTCCTGGCATCAGCAGGACCTGGAGCTGCTGGAGCAGGTCCAGAGGAGCCCAGCACGTTCCTACAGGGCCTGGAGCACCTCCAGACACAGCCTGGGAGAGCTGGGGACGTTCAGCCTGGGGCAGGGAAGGTCGTGTGGAGTCCTCACAGCACCTTCCAGGATCTGAAGGAATCCACGAGAGCCACAGAGGGAGCCTGGAGTGCCAGCACACAGGGAATGGCTCCCCAGTGCCAGAGGGCAGGGATGGATTGGCTGAGATTGGATATTTGGAACAAATTCCTCCCTAGGAGGGTGGGCAGGGCTGGCACAGGGTGCCAGAGCAGCTGTGGCTGCCCCTGGATCCCTGGCAGTGCCCAAGGCCAGGCTGGACATTGGGACAGGGGGAGGTGTCCCTGCAGGGGTGGCACTGCAGGGGCTCTAAGGCACAGGACAGGGATTCCCCACCTCCTTCAGTGCCTGGCATGGGGAGGACCCAAAGCTCAGGAGAAGTTCATCAATATTTTACTGAGTTTTTTCCTTCTGCTTTAGAGAAAGTTCATTTATTTATGGCAGGTCTCAGGCTGCTGTGTGTGACTGAGGGCTCTGAAACCTCAAGGATGGAGCTGCAGAGGAGTTTCCAAAAGCTGTGAGGGGCTTTAGGGTAGCCAGTGTTGGTGTGGGGTTTGGATGTGGTGCCAGCAGTGACTGCACACCCGATTTCATGGCTGTTACACCGTAACTTCCTCTTGCAAAAGAGACAATTTCAGGCCTTCTGTTTTTCCTTCCCTTCTGTCACCTTTGTTCTGACACATGAAATAACTGGTACAGAGCAGTGATGTGAGTGTGGGGAGTGCTTCCAGCGTGCCCATGGCCTCCCTGGTCTGCTTTTCCCTCTGTTTCCAGCAGCAGCCCTGCTGAGGAATGCTGTGTGTTGCAGGAATAAAATTCCAACTTCAGCTTCATTTTTCACAGGTGAATTTTGGGCCTCAGCAGGGATTTCTTTATGGAAGGGTGCTGAGGCCTTGGCAGGGCTGCCCAGGGAGGGTTGGAGTGCCCATCCCTGGAGTGTCCCAGGAATTCCTGGAGGTGGCACTGAGTGCTCTGGGCTGGGGACAAGGTGGGGATCAGGCACAGCTGGGACTGGATGGGCTGGAAGGCTTTTCCAGCCTCAGGAATCCTGGGATTCTTAGAGCTTCTCTGTGCTGTTTTCTCAAATACCTGGAAGCAAATGCTGGAATGAAGCAGTGCAGGTCCCAAGAACAAAACTGCTGAGTTATTTTTAGTGTTAGAAGAGAAAAGCAAGGAGCAGCATTGAGTGTATGCTTGGGGTTTGGGTCCATGCTGGGGTTTTCTGAGACAGGATCAGCTGGTGGGCACAGGACACTGGGGCCATGTTGTGTAATCCTGGTTTGTTTGGAGCTGTGGACTGTGCCCTGGGCAGGAATGTGTTATTTTGGGAAAAGCAGGTGGGATCACCACCAGCCAACAGCTGGGGAAGCAGGAGCATCTCCAGGGCCCTGCTGAGTTTGGGCTCTGGTGCTTGAGGGGCGGTTCCTGCTGGGGAAATCACTGCAGCTCCTGGGGATTGGCCCATTCACACTCCTGGGGGAATCATGGAATCCCAGCTTTGGGATTTGCCAAGGCAGGGACAGCTTCACTGTCCCAGGGCACTCCAAGCCCCTCCCAAACCATTCCATGCTTCCTGATCAAGAGAACTACTGATGATCCTTTGTGGAAGGATGTTATTTCCCAATGTTGATCCAATCTCTAGGATTCTTTACTAAGCTTGGAAAATTAAATATCATCCTTTTCACTCTTGAAACGCTCATCCTACAGATTGCATGGGTTTAGTGAGTGGTTTTGGTTGGGATTGAGGGAATTCAGTGACAGTGTGAGTGACTCCAAGCCCGAGCTGGATGGACGTTTCAGCTGGAATGCTGTCCCCTTCCTGCTGCTCCCTCCTTCCCCACTTCTCTGCTCAGACATTCCTGCAGCAGTGTTTGGGGGAATGATCCAGCTGATTCTTTTTTCCCTGCTGATCCTGCATGGCACAGAAAAGCCATTTTTCCCAGCACTGCAGCTTTAACAGGCAGTGAGCGTGGGCTCGGGTCAGGAGCGTGTCCTGCTCCTTTGGGATCCCAGAGCAGGCTGAGCTTTGATGTTTCTTTGCCCAGGTAAAAGCCATGGAACTCCAAGGGTGGGTCTGAGAGTTCCCAGGGATTGTTTTCCTTTCAGGATGTTTTATGATGGATGAAGCCTGGCTCATTAATAGAGGTTAAGCAGTGCCATGCAGGGAGAACAGGCTGGTCCTGGGAAAGGTGTTTTACCCAATTCTGAGGAACTGGGTAAAGAGGGAGGAAATTCCCCGTGGAAAGGGGGTCAGGGCTGCCCAGGGAGGTCTGGAGTGCCCATGGAGGTGGCCAGGGAATTCCTGGATGTGGCACTGAGTGCTCTGGGCTGGGGACAAGGTGGGCATTGGGCACAGCTGGGACTGGATGCTCTTTTCCAGCCTCAGTCATTCTGAGCTCCTTCTGAAGTGTCTTTATTTCTTTTAACTGCAAAACTTCTGAAGCTTTGCATGGACCTTGTCTGTAACGCATGGACTGTGTCTGTAGTGCCCTGAAAGCCCGAGGAGATGAAAATAAATTTCCTGAATGTGCTGTTGGAGGGCTCTGCCTCTGTTCTGGGTCTGTTGGGTGGAGGAGTGTTGGAATATTCTGGTAGGAGCTGCAGCGTGTGACGGGCTGGGCTGTTCTGGGGCAGGCACAGCCACAAACTCACCTTGGGAGCTTTGAACTGGGATGAAGGAGCAGGAAGGGAGCCCAGCAGTTGTTTTACTGGCTCACTGAGGCCCTGTGTGCATCACATAGGTGTCTGAGGAGCAGGCAGCCCTTGATCTGCCCGTGGGGTGCAGCAGGAAATCTCAGTTTGCAAATGCTGGCCCTGGGTCTGAGCACAAAGAGGTGTCTTTTGTAACATTGCCTCGGTGTGTGTGGGCAGCAAGGACCAAAATGTCCAAGGACAGAAGGACCGGGACAAAGTGGCATTTCTGTGAAGTGCTGCTGTGCACCCAGGGAAAACCAGCACCCTGCTCTGACACCCCAGTCTGGTGGTGAACAGGGATTTTGTGGGGCTCAGCCGTGGTGACCCAGCTGAAAATGTCACTTGTTGCTTAGAGCAGACAGAGCCAGCAGCCCTGAGCAGCGTCCAGGTGATCCAGGCAGGCCGAGGGAGGAGCCTGCAGTCCTGCAAGGGATGGAAATCAGCGCTGGAAGCACCCCAGGACTTTGTTTTGCTGGTTTAACATGCAGAGGCATTGCAAATCTCACACTCAAAGCTGATGGTTAATGGGAAGCCCAGAGTCCCCCGGCGTTCCTCGGGGCTGCTGTTGTTTCTGTGGGGCTGTCAGCAGCTGGAAATGGCAATCCTGCTGAATTACTGCTGGAATACCCATCACAGACTGGGACACTCCTCTGCCCTCAGAGCTGATGTGAGCCCAGCAGCCCATGGAGGTGGATTTTAGGGATGCATTGAGCTCCATGTGCACTGAGCTGTTAGGAAAGGCCTTTTTTGAGCTGTTCCATTCCCAGGGCGTTTGGGATCCTTTTCTGCAGCTTTTCAACCACTGTGGTTTCTTCGTGTCTGGGTGTGGAGCAGTTAATTAAAAAAGTAACATTTAAATCAAGAAGCTGTGCAAATTCTGTCCTTAATATGGGGTAGGGCAACAATTAGGAGGCTGCTTAACGAGATACTGGGTGAGGATAAGGTTGGTGATCAAAACAAAATACTCCTGATAGCATCTCTTTGTTTGGGAGCTTCAGAGCCCAGCGAGGATTAGAAGGAGCTCTGCATGTGGGGGGCACGTTTGTCCAACACAGAGCCCTTCAAGGGTTCATTGCCAGGGGCAGGTTTTTGTCAAAGGAAAATCCCAGCACAGCCCCTTTCCATGCAGAGCAGCATCTCCCTGTGCCTGTGCTGTGCTGGGGCTGGCACTGGGCTGGGATGTGGGAGCTCTGCAGGGGCATGGGGACAGCCTGGGTCCATGGGATGGGGACAGCC
>VXBI01006647.1:1965-20377 GCA_013397375.1 Toxostoma redivivum | reverse complement strand
GGGCAGCAGCAGGAATTTCCCCATGGAAGGGGCAAGCAGGGATTGGCAGTGCCCAGGGCCCATCCCTGGAGGTGTCCCAGGAATTCCTGGAGGTGGCACTGAGTGCTCTGGGCTGGGGACAAGGTGGGGATCAGGCACAGCCTGGACTGGATGGGCTGGGAGGGCTTTTCCAGCCTAAATGGTGCCAGGATTTTGTAATACAAATGCAGAGATCTTGTTAATTTGTCAGATATTAAGGAAGAATGAAGAAATTCCTCTTCATAGCTCACAAGGGAAAAACAAAAGGAGATTCTTGGCAAACTGGTGAAATATTTTGGTTGAGAATAAATTTTATCTGTGAATTTTAAGTGTATCCAAGTGGTTTTCAGTGAGCAGCTTGGGCCAGGGGATGTCTCAGGGAGCTGAAACTCCTCTTTGGGGATGTGTGGCAATGAGGAACCCCAGTGGCCTGGGATCACTGCCTCCAGGCCTCTGGTGTGTCCAGAATTGCAGCAAGAATGCAGCAAATGAGGGGATGGTGCTGAATGAGAGTGGAGCTGTGTAGAATGCTGGTGAAGGAGCTCTTTGGTCTGTGTGGTGTCCCGGGGCTGCCCCGTGTGCAGAACCTTGCACAGCTCCTGCCCTTGGCTGTTCCTCATGGCTGGCCTGGGAGGGGCTCCTGGCACGGTGTGATTTAGGAGCAGAGGGGCTGGGGTCATGGAGTCATGGAATTATGGAATTATGGAATCATGGAAGCCCAGACTGGGGTGGGAAAAGGACCCCAGAGCCCCTGCAGTGCCACCCCTGCCACGGCAGGGACACCTCCCACTGTCCCAGCTGCTCCAGCCCTGTCCAGCCTGGCCTTGAGCTCCAGGATTTACAGAGGAAGCATTTCCTCTGCTCCCTTGGAGTTCTCACCCTCCTTTGTGCCTCCATCGTTCCTCTGAAGAGAAATCCTCAAAGGTCTTGGATTCAGTCTTGGCTGTGTTAAAGATGAGAACGGGAATGGTTCCATCTTGGAAGCAGAGCCAGAGTGTGTTCCACAGGAGTCTGAGCATGCTGAGAGAGCTCTGAAATAACTGAGCAGCTCATGATTCTCTTCCCTGGCAGACTGAATCCAGAATCCCAAAATCCCTGAGGCTGGAAAAGCCCCCTGGGATCACCCACCTTGTCCCCAGCGCAGAGCACTCAGTGCCACCTTCAGGAATTCCTGGGACACCTCCAGGGATGGGGATCCAGCCCTCCCTGGGCAGCCCTGACCCTCCTTTCCATGGGGAAATTCCTGCAGGGTGCTGGCTTTGTGTCTCCCTTCTTCAGGGGACTCTGAGCTGTGCCTGCAGCCCCTGCCAGGCCTGACCTGAGGCACTCACAGGCTGCTCTGAATGCTGAACTGTGTTTGCTTCTCAAGGAAGGTTGGGCCATTTTTAGGGAGGTGAAATTGTGCAGTCGAGAAGTGCTGATAACCCAAATGATCCAATTTCTTGGGAAGAGCTTGGGGATAAAAATACTGTTGAGTGTAAATTATTGTGAGGTGGCAGTGGGGTGTTATGTATGAGCTTGGCACCTCTCCTTGCCTGCTTTCCTGGGACTGCCTGACAGGTCTGGGGATGGATCAGGGCTGGCTTCCAGCTGGGCAGGGAGGGGGAGGGCTGGGAATGGGAATGGGAATATGGGAATGGGAATGGAAATATGGGAATATGAGAATGGGAATGGGAGTGGGAATGGGAATGGCCTGGGAGTCACCAGGCACCCTCCACATCCCTGCAGGTGATGGATGGATGCACTGCAGGCTCCAGCTTCTTCCCAGCCAGCACTGGGCTGGCATAACCATAACAATAATAAAAATAATAACAACAATAATAATAATAACAACAATAATAATAATAACAACAATAATAATTACAGCAGCAGCCCCTCTGCTTGCAGCTCCTTGCCATCAGGAGCTGCACTGGGAGGTCCTGGGCTGTTTCCTCATCCAGGGCTGCCTGGCCTCAGGGGGAGCTGCTGTGGTTTCAGTGTCTGGCTGCACATCCAGGCTGGGCTGTACCTGGCATCACAGAGCCATGGAGTCTCCTGAGCTGGAAGGGCCCCCCAGGGATCCCTGCACAGCCCCCCCAACAATCCCAGCCTGGGCACCCCTGGCAGCGCTGTCCAAACCTTCCCTGGGGAGCCTGGGCAGTGCCAGCACCCTCTGGGCGAGGGAAGAACCTTTCCCTGCCACCCATCCTGTCCCTCCCTGGCACAGCTCCACGGGGATTTGCAAAGATGAGGAGCAGGCTCTGGCCCCACAAGGTGCTGGTTCTGTGCTGGATCAGATCTGTGGAAGATTCCCAGAGCTTGGCCAGGAGTTTAAAATAGTAACTGGTCTTGGTGGCTTCTCCAGTTACCAGGATCGTTCCAGGGATCTCATGATTTGCAGATCGTTTAACAAATGTCCACATGCAGAGGGAAAGAAATCTGCTGCTGCTCTGACCCTGAGCTGAGGGAGGAAGAGTTGGAATGATGTTTGCCAGGGGATGGAACAGGAACTCCAGGAAACTGCCAGAGGGCAGGGCTGGCTGGGATCTGGGGAATTGCTGGCTGGGCTGGCATTGCCAGAGAATCCCTGGATCCCTGGCAGTGCCCAGGGCCAGGCTGGACACTGGGACAGTGGCAGGTGTCCCTGCCATGGGCACCCCCCTGTGCTGTCCCTCCTTGTCCCCAGTCCCTCTGCAGCTCTCCTGGAGCCCCTCCAGGCCCTGCCAGGGGCTCTGAGCTCTGCCTGGATCCTCCTCCTGTCCAGGTGAGCACCCCCAGCTCTGCCAGCCTGGCTCCAGCCCTGCAGCAGCTCTGTGGTCTCTGGACTCTGTCCAGCAGCTTCTCTCAGCTCTTGTTTATTTACTGTTAGAACCAGTGGCTCTGGGAGTATTTCAATTCCCTGATTATGGGTGATGTTCAGAAGAGTTGGTGGAAGGATCTTTATGCATTTATGTGTTTATTTATTTATTTACTGGAATTGAGGAAGCAGCAGAGCCCAGAGCCCATCCCAGTGAGCTCAGGCTGTGTGGAGTCAGGAACGGGCTGCAGGAGTTTATTAGTTAGAATTAGGAGTTTATTGGGTTCGAATTATTCAGGGCTGTCTGCAGTGACCATGTTGGGCAGTTGATGTTTGTGGTCACTGGGCAGTGCCTGCATGGTTTTACAGCTCTTCCACCCTTTAATCCCTCAGTTCTGGCAGAGACAAGGAGGGTCAGGGAAGAGCTGAAGGTGTCATAAAACCCCAGCTCTCAGAAAAACCCCATCAGTCAGTGCAGGTGGTGATGGCATAAAACCCCAACATGAGAAAAGCTCTGGGCTGGTTCTCCCAGTCTTTGCATCACTCACTTCTGCTGGAGAGAAGAGACTGCAGAGTCCAACTGCTTTAGGCTGGGTTTATTTTTTAAACTTTGTATTTAGCCTTGGCAGGGCTGCCCAGGCAGGTCTGGAGTGCTCACCCTGGAAATGGCCAGGGAATTCTGGAGGTGGCACTCAGGGCTGGGGACAAGGTGAGGATTTGGCACAGCCTGGACTGGGGGGGCTTTTCCAGCCTCAGGGATTCTGGGGTTTTGTTGGGATGCTCTTAAAGCAGGTGGGAGGAGGCTGAATGAATCCCAAAATTGGTGTGAGTGGACACTGATTGGGAAATAGTCTGTGCTTGTTCTGTTCTCCTGTCAGCAGTGCAGGTACCCTGGAAATGCTGCTTTTCCCTGATTCCAACAGCTCAAACTCTTCCTTTATCAGTGAAGTCTTGAGGGAAGTTCTAACTTATATAAAAGGTTGAATTTAGCTCATCTGGGTTGATATTTCTGATCAGCCATGATAAAGTAACTGAGGCAGTGGGAAGACTTTAAATTTTGTTAAAAATAGCTGCATTTTGTACATGCCTGTCCTTCCCCAAAGCTCCCATCCCACTGCTGCCTCCTGGGATGTGCCTTGGGATGTATGGGAGAGGCAGAAGTTCTGTTCTCTCGTGTTGAGGGGTTAAATGGACCTTTTGATAGTTTTTATTGAGGAATTCCAATTCTCCTCATCCTCTTCCAATGCCTTTTGCAGCTGAGGAGCCTGTTCCTTGTGTGGGTATGGGTTCACCTCAGGGCACTGCAGCCTCTGGGGATCACTGCTCTGGGGAGGAGCCCCAGAGGGAGGCTCAGGGGGTCTCAGGTGCTTCCCCAGGGGGTGCAGGGCACAGTCCCAGCCCCCAGAGCTCCAGGAGTGCTGCCAGGGGTGCCAGGCTGGGATCTGGGGGTCTGTGCACTGATCCCTCCAGCTCAGGAGGTTCCTTGACTCCAAGGACCATTCCCTGCTGGGTGTTTCACTCCTGGCTCCCTTGAACAGAGGGGCACAGGGAGGGAGCCAGAGCCCATCCCTGCCCCTGGCACTCAGCTCCTGCAGGCATGGGGTGGGCCTGACTGCTGTGTTCAGCAGGGCTGTGGCACACCTGGCCAGGTAATGCCAGGGACATCCACAGGGACATCCACAGGGACACCCAGAGGAGCAGGGATCTGCTCCTGGGCTCTGCAGGGCTGTGTCACACCTGGCCAGGTAATGCCAGGGACACCCAGAGGAGCAGGGATCTGCTCCTGGGCTCTGCAGGGCTGTGTCACACCTGGCCAGGTAATGCCAGGGACACCCAGAGGAGCAGGGATCTGCTCCTGGGCTCTGCAGGGCTGTGTCACACCTGGCCAGGTAATGCCAGGGACACCCAGAGGAGCAGGGATCTGCTCCTGGGCTCTGCAGGGCTGTGTCACACCTGGCCAGGTAATGCCAGGGACACCCAGAGGAGCAGGGATCTGCTCCTGGGCTCTGCAGGGCTGTGTCACACCTGGCCAGGTAATGCCAGGGACACCCAGAGGAGCAGGGATCTGCTCCTGGGCTCTGCAGGGCTGTGTCACACCTGGCCAGGTAATGCCAGGGACACCCAGAGGAGCAGGGATCTGCTCCTGGGCTCTGCAGGGCTGTGTCACACCTGGCCAGGTAATGCCAGGGACACCCAGAGGAGCAGGGATCTGCTCCTGGGCTCTGCAGGGCTGTGTCACACCTGGCCAGGTAATGCCAGGGACACCCAGAGGAGCAGGGATCTGCTCCTGGGCTCTGCAGGGCTGTGTCACACCTGGCCAGGTAATGCCAGGAACACCCAGAGGAGCAGGGATCTGCTCCTGGGCTCTGCAGGGCTGTGTCACACCTGGCCAGGTAATGCCAGGAACACCCAGAGGAGCAGGGATCTGCTCCTGGGCTCTGCAGGGCTGTGTCACACCTGGCCAGGTAATGCCAGGGACACCCAGAGGTTTTCAGTGGAGGTTTTAAACAAGCTTTCCCTCCTTGCCTGGGTGGATTCCATGGAAAGGCTGTGGAATACCTTGGGGCCATCCTGAGGTGTGGCCAAGGTGGCCAAGGTGGGCTCTGTTCTCGGGGTGTTGGCACACAATGTGTGGAAAGCTGCAGCGCTTTGATTTCATTGTGCTTGGAGCTGGACCGTGTCCCTGAAAACTCTGANTTTCCAGCCTCAGGGATTCTGGGGTTTTGTTGGGATGCTCTTAAAGCAGGTGGGAGGAGGCTGAATGAATCCCAAAATTGGTGTGAGTGGACACTGATTGGGAAATAGTCTGTGCTTGTTCTGTTCTCCTGTCAGCAGTGCAGGTACCCTGGAAATGCTGCTTTTCCCTGATTCCAACAGCTCAAACTCTTCCTTTATCAGTGAAGTCTTGAGGGAAGTTCTAACTTATATAAAAGGTTGAATTTAGCTCATCTGGGTTGATATTTCTGATCAGCCATGATAAAGTAACTGAGGCAGTGGGAAGACTTTAAATTTTGTTAAAAATAGCTGCATTTTGTACATGCCTGTCCTTCCCCAAAGCTCCCATCCCACTGCTGCCTCCTGGGATGTGCCTTGGGATGTATGGGAGAGGCAGAAGTTCTGTTCTCTCGTGTTGAGGGGTTAAATGGACCTTTTGATAGTTTTTATTGAGGAATTCCAATTCTCCTCATCCTCTTCCAATGCCTTTTGCAGCTGAGGAGCCTGTTCCTTGTGTGGGTATGGGTTCACCTCAGGGCACTGCAGCCTCTGGGGATCGCTGCTCTGGGGAGGAGCCCCAGAGGGAGGCTCAGGGGGTCTCAGGTGCTTCCCCAGGGGGTGCAGGGCACAGTCCCAGCCCCCAGAGCTCCAGGAGTGCTGCCAGGGGTGCCAGGCTGGGATCTGGGGGTCTGTGCACTGATCCCTCCAGCTCAGGAGGTTCCTTGACTCCAAGGACCATTCCCTGCTGGGTGTTTCACTCCTGGCTCCCTTGAACAGAGGGGCACAGGGAGGGAGCCAGAGCCCATCCCTGCCCCTGGCACTCAGCTCCTGCAGGCATGGGGTGGGCCTGACTGCTGTGTTCAGCAGGGCTGTGGNATCCCTGGCAGTGCCCCAGGCCAGGCTGGCCTTTGGGGCACCCTGGGACAGTGGGAGGTGGCAGGGGTGGCACTGCAGGGGCTCTGACGTCCTTCCACCCAACCATTCCACGACTCCCTGATTTACACAAAATGGACTTTCACTCTTGGCTGATATTTTTAATTTCTTCATGTTTTTGGGACTGTGTCTGTCCAGTGACAGCCACAGCTTTTTGTGTGTATCTGGGATTTTTGTGGCCAGCTGCTGTCCTGGTGACAGCAGTGACATGGGGTGGTGACGCAGCAGTGACAGTGAGTGCTGGCTGTGGTGACATAGAGTGACATGGGATGGTGACAGGAGTGCTGGCTGTGGTGACACTGTGGTGACACAGCAGTGACAGGGAGTGCTGGCTGTGGTGACATAGAGTGACATGGGATGGTGACAGGAGTGCTGGCTGTGGTGACACAGCAGTGACAGGGAGTGCTGGCTGTGGTGACAGCAGTGACAAGGTGTGCTGGCTGTGGTGACATGGAGTAACATGGCAGTGACAGGGAGTACTGACTGTGGTGACATGGCAGTGACATGTGATGGTGACAGGAAGCGGTGGCTGTGGTGACACAGTGACATGAGATGGTGACACACAGGGAGGGCTGGCTGTGGTGACATGGAGTAACATGGCAGTGACAGGGAGTACTGACTGTGGTGACATGGCAGTGACATGTGATGGTGACAGGAAGCGGTGGCTGTGGTGACACAGTGACATGAGATGGTGACACACAGGGAGGGCTGGCTGTGGTGACATGGAGTAACATGGCAGTGACAGGGAGTACTGACTGTGGTGACATGGCAGTGACATGTGATGGTGACAGGAAGCGGTGGCTGTGGTGACACAGTGACATGAGATGGTGACACACAGGGAGGGCTGGCTGTGGTGACATGGAGTAACATGGCAGTGACAGGGAGTACTGACTGTGGTGACATGGCAGTGACATGTGATGGTGACAGGGAGTAGTGGCCGTGGTGACACAGCAGTGACATGGGGTGGTGGCTGTGGTGACACAGTGACATGAGATGGTGGCTGTGGTGACACAGCAGTGACATGGGGTGGTGACTGTGGTGACACAGTGACATGAGATGGTGGCACACAGGGAGTGCTGGCTGTGGTGACATGGCAGTGACATGTGATGGTGACAGGAAGCAGTGGCTGTGGTGACACAGCAGTGACAGGGGATGGTGGCTGGGGTGACACAGTGACATGAGATGGTGACACACAGGGAGTGCTGGCTGGGGTGACACGGCAGTGACAATGAGTGCTGGCTGGGGTGACACAGTGACACAGGGTGGTGACAGGGAGTGCTGCCCGGGGACTTGAGGTGGCACTGGGTGCTCTGGGCTGGGGACAGGGTGGGCATTGGGCACAGCTGGACTGGAAGCTCTGCCGGGGCTTTTCCAGCCCCCCTGAGCCTGGGACCCTCTCAGGGATTTTGGGCACAGATTCTGGGGAAAAGGCACCAAAGTTCAGAAATAAAGGCCTGAGAGTTTGTGTTGGTTTGGGTGAGTGTGGTACCTCCAGTTAAGCAATCACTGATTGCAAGAGGAGGAAATGCATTTATTCTCCCAGGAAATGCAATTTCCATTTGGTGTGGGTGTACCAAGTGGAGTTTTGATCCACTGGAGTTCTGGGTTTCAGAGATGGGTAAAGGCCAGCTCTGGGGTCGTGGGGAGCCCATGGCTCCTCCTCTGTGATCCCCTTCCACTGTCCCCAGCTCTGAGCCTCATCCAGCCTGGCCTGGAGCAGTTCAGCTCTGCCCAGTGCTGCAGGAGGGGGGCACTGGGATAACTGGGAGGATGCTGGGGGGCTGCTGCTGGTGGCTTGGCAGGGGCTGCCAGTCCCTGTGACCTCCCTTTGGGCTGAAAGGTTGTGTGGAAGTTCATTTAGGGAAAAAAATAAAAACCTTTGTGCCTCAGGTGCCTTTGGTTATTGGTAACTTTGAAAAATCTTTTCCAGGATTGGAGCCTTGCAAAGGAATTCACACTGGATGAAAAGCATTTCCTGAGGCTGGATCTGTTCCAGGAACTGTAACCCAAATGTTTCTGTGTCCGTGGAAGAGATTTCACGTTTGAAGAAACTTCTACTGAAGGTAGGAGCATCTCCCTGTCCCTGTGTTTTGGGATGCTTTGGGATGGAGGGGACCTTAGGGACCCTGCAGTGCCACCCCTGCAGTGCCACCAAGGCAGGGACACCTCCCACTGTCCCAGTGTCCAGCCTGGCCCTGGGCACTGCCAGGGATCCAGGGATTCTCTGGCAATGCCAGCCCAGCCAGCAATTCCCAATTCCCCAGATCCCAGCCAGCCCTGCCCTCTGGCAGTGGGAGCCATTCCCTGGCTGCTGTCCCTCCTTGTCCCCAGTCCCTCTGCAGCCCTGGCACGAGCAGCAGGCTGCCACTGCCCAGGGACACAGGTGACACAGGTGACAGAGATGACATAGGTGACAGAGATGACACAGGTGACACAGGTGGCACAGGTGACACAGTGACATAGGTGGCACAGGTGTCACAGCTCCCTCCAGACCCGCCCTGGGCAGTGCCAGCCCTGCTCCCACAGAGTCCCTGTGCCACGTCCCAGTGATGCTGCAGCTCCATGTGATCATCCCAGCTCACCAGGCTGGTTTAACCTACCCCCATCCCCATTTCCACACACACAGCTCCCTCCAGCCATTCTCCTCCAGCCTCCAAAAATTGTCCCCGTGCCTGATCCTGTGCCAGTCCCACTCTGCATGACCTCAGCTCCAGGACAGCCTGGACACTGTCCTCTCAAAACCCCTCCAGGAATGACACCGAGGGGCTCTGCCTTCAGTCACCAGAGCAGGGCCTTGCAAAAGGCTGAAGACCCCAATTTTCTCCTTAGACTTTAAATCTCTCAGTCCTTCATGGTGCAGGACCAGCACATGGAACAGGGGAAAAACTGAGTTCATTTTATGTGTCAGGATTTTCCTACCTAGAATCCTGGACACAGCTCTGGAGGGGCTGGAGCGTGTCTAGGGCAGGGAATGGAGCTGGGGAGGGAATGGAGAATTCCTGGGGGAGCTGGGAAGGGAATGGAGAATTCCTGGGGGAGCTGGGATGGGGCTGGAGAATTCCTGAGGGAGCTGGGGAGGGGCTCAGGCTGGAGAAAAGGGGGATCAGGGGGGCCCTTGTGGCTCTGCACAACTCCCTGCCAGGAGGGGACAGCCGGGGGGATTTGGGATCTGGGAACAGGGACAGGAGGAGAGGGCAGGGTGGGCAGCAGCAGGAATTTCCCCATGGAAGGGGCAAGCAGGGATTGGCAGTGCCCAGGGCCCATCCCTGGAGGTGTCCCAGGAATTCCCAGAGGTGGCACTGAGTGCTCTGGGCTGGGACAAGGTGGGGGTCAGGCACAGCCTGGACTGGATGGGCTGGGAAGGCTTTTCCAGCCCCAGGGATTTTGGGATTCTGGGATTTCAGCTCTGAATTTGGGAGTTGGGAGCAGCCATCTGAATGTTCAACCTACGTGACACTGCAGTGACAGCACTGCTGGGCTCGGTGTGTTCATCACAAACTGTTCTTTGGGTATTTTTAACCATCTCTGCTTGGTTATAAATTCACCGAGGGAAAATCTGGCACCAGAGGCCTCCAGGGAAGGAGGTTTGGGGGCTCAGTCAGCCCAAATGCAGGAACATTCCCTCCATTGGTGTGGAATCCACGTGGAATTCTCTCCCTCCAAACTGACACCCAGTGTAATCCTGGCAATTCCACAGCTCTCCTGAACTTTTTATACTTCCCTAGGAAAAGCTGCCTGTGGGGAGGGGCTGGGATGGAAATGGCAGAGCAGCTGTGGCTGCCCCTGGATCCCTGGCAGGGCCCAGGGCCAGGCTGGACACTGGGACAGTGGCAGGTGTCCCTGCCATGGCACTACAGGGGTGGCACTGCAGGGTCCCTAAGGTCCCTTCCCACCCAAACCATTCTGGGTTCCATGAATTCTGTACCTGGTACAGTGGCCAGAGCAGGGTTGTGAGGTGAGATGGTGAAGGGCAGAATTGGAAGAGGAAATGTTGAGCAAAAGGAAGAGCCCTGGAGGAGTCTCCTAGGGGTGGTCTGAATGGTTTGGGGTAACAGCTTTTCCAAAATTCTAGGTATTGGGAAAGCAAAGTGGAAAAACATCATTAATAGAACTCAAACAAGGAAAAATCAGGATAACAAAAGGGCAGACAAGGGTTGGGGGTAGGAGTGGATAGAAATGGGGGATTCAAAGTGCAGTGCCTCAGGAAGGACCCTGAGGGGTGGAGGGTGTCCAGGGAATGGAACAGAGCTGGGAAAGGGGCTGGGGGAGCTGGGAAGGGCTGGAGAATTCCTGAGGGAGCTGGGAAGGGGCTCAGGCTGGAGAAAAGGGGGATCAGGGGGGCCCTTGTGGCTCTGCACAACTCCCTGCCAGGAGGGGACAGCCGGGGGGATTTGGGATCTGGGAACAGGGACAGGAGGAGAGGGAACGGCCTCAGAGGAGGGCAGGGTGGATTTTGGGGAATTCCTTTTCCAGGAGGGTTGGGCAGCACTGGAGGGGGGCAGTGCCCATCCCTGGCAGTGTGGGGGTGGCTGGGGTGGCGGTGCCAGAGCTGCCCAGGCTCAGTGCTGACCCACAGCAGGTGTGCAGCAGTGACAGTGCTGTCCCCCAGGCAGGCCTGTCCCACCACCATGTTCTGGAAGTTCGATCTGAACACGACGTCGCACGTGGACAAGCTGCTGGACAAGGAGGATGTGAGCCTGGAGGAGCTGATGGACGAGGATGACGTCCTGCAGGAATGCAAGGCCCAGAACCGGCGCCTGCTGGACTTCCTGTGCCAGCAGCACTGCATGGAGCAGCTGGTCACCCTCATCACCCACGAGCCCCCCGTGGACATGGACGAGAAGGTCCGATTCAAGTAGGTATTGGATCCCTGCTGCCCCTGGGGCGCCCCAGCCTGGCATCCTGGGGCTCAGCTGCACCTGGGCTCCATCCCTGCTGCACCTCCTGGGGGAGGGAGCTCCCAGCCTCCGGTGGTGGATGGAGTTGTCAGCTTTTGTTGCTTTGGTTTTGATGGTTTTACATTTGTTGGTCTGCAGAAAAAAATCCTATTTTGTAATGTCTCCAAAAAACCATAGCTCAAGTATTGTCTCAAAGAATCTAATCTCAAATAACATCCAGAAGAAAATGAAATCTCAAATAACATGCAAAAGAAAATGAAATCTCAAATAACATGCAAAAGAAAATCCTATCTCAAATAATGTCTCCAAAAAATCTCACCTTGCTGTTCCCCCAAAATCCAAAGCTCCTTGAGTAGATTTTTAGGAAAGGGAAGCACAAGAGGTAGAAATCTCTGAACTCAATGGGTTTCCAATCCCTCAGAACAAAGTGAGCTGGAAAATGAATAAAATCTGGGCTGTTTTTGGTGTGCTGCACGTTCAGATCCTGCTGATTTCAGGGATCCCAGCTCGGGACAGGCCCTGCCTCTGCTCACACCTGAGCTCCTCACAGGGGTTTGCTTCTCACCAAAGTTGTGTTTATGCATTTTTAACCCAATGTACACTCAAAAATATTGACATTTGGGTTTGGGGAGTTTGTTTGCCTTTGTGAAGTTTATATAAAAATAAAAAGCTGCTCTGGCTATAAATAAATAAAACTGGGCAGGTTTTTCCTGGTGGGAATGGATCAGGGCTGGGCTGGTGGAAAGGCACAGAAATGCCACATTCAGGTCTGGATTTGGGTGTGATTTGATAACAGTGTGAGGTGGCTGTTCCCAGGTGGGAATGCCTGGGAATATGTGGGGTGAGAACTTGGAATATCCTGAGGCTGCTGTGCAAGGATCCTGCTCTGAAAGGGGAATTTGGGGACACAGCAGAAGGACCTGGAGCAAGTCCAGAGGAGCTCCCAGGGATCCAGGCTGGCAGAGCTGGGGGTGCTCACCTGGACAGGAGGAGGATCCAGGCAGAGCTCAGAGCCCCTGGCAGGGCCTGGAGGGGCTCCAGGAGAGCTGCAGCGGGGCTGGGGGCAAGGAGGGACAGCAGCCAGGGAATGGCTCCCACTGCCAGAGGGCAGGGCTGGCTGAGATCTGGGGAATTGGGAATTGCTGGCTGGGCTGGCATTGCCAGAGAATCCCTGGATCCCTGGCAGTGCCAGGGCCAGGCTGGACACTGGGACAGTGGCAGGTGTCCCTGCCTTGGTGGCACTGCAGGGGCTCTGGGGTCCCTTCCCACCCAAACCATTCCAGGATTCCCTGATTGTAACCAAGCAGGTGAAGAATGAGGGAAGGGGGGACAGGGACAAGGACAGAGGTTTCAAGGAGGAAATCCCTGCTGGGACACCGAGGGCCGATGCTCATGGAGCATTTTCTTGGCAGGATTCCAAGGCAGAGCAGGCCCAGAGGTGTCTCCAAGCCATGGAGAGAGGAAGGAGGGTTTGAGCTCATGAGAAACCAGGGAAGATTTTGGGAGAAGTAAAGGCTGAGCAGGGAGAATTGACTGTGTAAATCCAGATGGAGCCTCAGCTGTGGCTCTTCAGGAAAGTTATGAAAGTTTGTGAAGTGGAACAGGGAGAAACTCGATAACTTTGGAAGGATCTTGGGCTTGGGATGTGTGGAGAGGGATCATCCAAGGGCTTTATCCCTGAAACAGTGGGATGGAAGTTCATAAAGTTCATTAAAGTTCAGTAAATCCTCATCCAAGCAGAACGTGTGGAATGAAACACCTGAAAGGAGGCTGGAGCAGGAGAGTGTGGACCTTGGATCTGCCAAAGAACTGCTGAGCTCAGGGGTGAGGGAAGCTCAGCTGGCAGGGGTTGGAGTTCCTGCAGCCTGGAAAGCTCCAGGGCTGGGATGTGGTGCCAGAACAGGGCTTGGGTCAGAGCTGGGGCTCTGAGAGCTGCAGGGGCAGGACCTGCTGGGACAGGAGAGCTCCCGTGTGTCCCCTGTGCGTGGGATGTGTATCCCAGGGAGATCCACACACAGATCCTTCGGAATCGTGGATGCTTTTTGCATGGAATGAGCCAGGAGAAGGAGAAATGAGTCCTGGTGTCCCCTGGGGGGTGTCAGGGATGGAGGGGCTGGGGGTGACAGTGACATCCTCAGCTCCTGGGCAGCAGCAGCAGGCCCTGAGGGGATTTTGGAACTGCAGGGGCAGGAGGAGGCTGCTGGGGAGGGGAATGGGGCAGGGAAGGGGTCAGAGCTCCCAGCTGGTCTGGAAGTGCTTCAGTGGCTCGTGGGGAGTGCAGAGCTGGGATTGCAGAGACTGGGGAAGATCCTGGTGTGGAAACCTGGTGTGGCTAAAAATCAGGAATAACCCATTGTGGGAAATGTGTCCTGAGCAGAGGGAATCACTCAGGGATGGTTTGGGTGGAAGGGACCCCAGAGCCCCTGCAGTGCCACCAAGGCAGGGACACCTGGCACTGTCCCAGTGTCCAGCCTGGGCTCCAGGGACAGCCAGAGCGGCTGTGGCAGCTCCAGGCAGGAATTGCTGCTGTCTGTGGGATCTCCCGAGGGTCCCAGCTCAGCCTGCTGACTGTGGCTGTCCTGCAGGTATCCCAACACCGCCTGCGAGCTGCTCACCTCGGACGTGCCGCAGATCAACGACAAACTGGGCGGGGACGAGACCCTGCTCAACATCCTCTACGACTTCCTGGACCACGAGCCCCCCCTGAACCCCCTCCTCGCCAGCTTCTTCAGCAAGACCATCGGGAACCTCATTGCACGCAAAACAGAGCAGGTAGGGCTGGCCCTGTGCCCAGCCAGGCACTCCTGGCACTGCTGCTGTGTCCCTGCTCTGAGCTGCGCTGTTCCTGCACTTGGCTTTCAGCTTGGAGGTGAAATGGAGTCTCTGGGGAGTTCTGGGCATTCCTCAGTCAGGGACATGCTGGTGGGGACACTTTTCCCAGAGTTTGGGCTGGGATCTGCCACAGCCAGGATATCCCCATGGCCCAGCTAATGCTTCACTTCTCGTTCCAAGGCGTTTTGAGGATCATCAGAGTCATCCCAATCCATAATCCATCCCTCTGGAAGGGGTGCTGAGGCATGGGCTGAGCAGGGACTCAGGAATTCACATCCCAGTAAATACTGGGGTTTTAATGCTGCCTGCTAGGGAGCTTGAGAGGAAAGGGGAATTCTCCAGCTCCGCTTTCTTCCATTGCCTTGGGTTTATGTGTGGCACAGAGGGGAGAAAAGTTGGCTGGAAAGATGTGATTTGGTGTTGCCTTGGAATAAGAATTACTCCCTCATTCCCTGGAGAGTTCCCAACCCAAGGTCAGTGGCTGAGACACAAAGGAGAAGCTCCAGGAGATGGGAAGGAATTGAGGGGGAGTTGTGGGGGAATTGTGAGGCAGTTATGGGGGAGCTGTGATGTGTTTGTAGGGGAGCATGAGGAGCTGTAAGAAGTTGTGTGTCCTGCTGGCAGCTGATGCAGGCTCCTGTTTCCACAGGTGATCTCGTTTCTGAGGAAAAAGGACAAGTTCCTGAGCCTGGTGCTAAAGCACATCGACACCTCAGCCATGATGGACCTGCTGCTGCGCCTCATCAGCTGCGTGGAGCCCACGGCGCTGCGCCAGGACGTGCTCAACGTGAGGGCCCTGCACCCCTGGCCCTGCTGCTGAGGGCTCTGTTCTGTCCCTGCAGCACACACACCCCTCTGCCAGCTCCTGTCCCAGGGCTGGGGTCCCTCCAGGGCAGAGCCTGGCTCGCTCCTGGCAGCAGAGGGGTTGCCACTGGTTTTCCAGGGAGCAGTTTCTCTTCAGTGCAGCTGGAGAGCTTGGAGAAAGGGAATCTGAGTTCTTGGCAGTGTTCAGAAATCCAGGCATTGATTGGGACAGTAATTTGTGTAATTCCTTACCATGGTCAAGGAATGATAGAATCAAGGAATCCTGGAATGGTTTGGGTTAGAGAGAAGCCCAGAGCCCCTGCAGTGCCACCAAGGCAGGGACACCTGCCACTGTCCCAGTGTCCAGCCTGGCCCTGGGCACTGCCAGGGATCCAGGGATTCTCTGGCAATGCCAGCCCAGCCAGCAATTCCCAATTCCCCAGATCCCAGCCAGCCCTGCCCTCTGGCAGTGGGAGCCATTCCCTGGCTGCTGTCCCTCCTTGTCCCCAGTCCCTCTGCAGCTCTCCTGGAGCCCCTCCAGGCCCTGCCAGGGGCTCTGAGCTCTGCCTGGATCCTCCTCCTGTCCAGGTGAGCACCCCCAGCTCTGCCAGCCTGGATCCCTGGGAGCTGGGGGGCTCCAGCCTCATTCCTGGAAATGTTTTTCCTTGTGATGGGAATTTGCTCATTTTCCAGGCAGCTGGGTTTGAGCATTGTTGGGATGAGTTTGGGGCATGTCACACATCCAGCAGTTTTCCTGGGACAGGAGTGGGATGGGGATGGAAATGGGTGGAGATGAGGGGCTGGGTGCAGGTGGGGGCAGTGGAAGGGAACCTTTGCAGAGGCCATTCCTGGTGCCTGGGCTGGAAAGGGAGCTGTGGAATGGTTTGCATGGAGAACAGGAGGCTGTGGAGCAAGGTGAAGGTACAGTGACAGCTGTTCCAACATCTGGCAGGAGGAGGAATTGCTGAGTGTGAGCAGCAGGAAGAGCAGGAGTGCTGGGAGGACGGGTGGGGTTCTGCCACCACTGCTCAGGTCCCTGCAGCATTCCACGTTTCCCAGAGGGGTCTGCCTGTTAGTCCATGGCAGATGCAAACCCAAATCCATGCCTGTCCCTGCCTCAGAGGTGGGATTAGGAGAGGGAAGGAAAGGCTTCCCCTTCCTGCAGAGCTTCCCAGAGCTCCTCCTGTTGTGAGTTCCTGGATGTCCAGCGAGGATTTCCTCTCCTGCTCTTTCCCTGCAGTGGCTGAATGAAGCCAGGATTATCCAGAGACTCGTGGAGCTGATCCATTCGAGCCAGGACGAGGATGTGAGTGGCTCCAGGGCTGGGGATTTGGGGTGCTGGCTCCTGGAGATTCCCAGTTTCCTTGTCCTGGTGTGGAGGAGCCACTGGGGATGGCCTTGGGATGTCCCATCCTCTGCTCAGCACCACGTGTGGGGTTTTGGAGTGGTTCCATCTGCTTTTGATTTATTTTAGTCCCAATTTCTTGTTCATCTCAAGCCTACAGACAGTGGGGACTTGGGATTAGGGAGTTCCTGCTGTTCCTGGAAGATCCTTTAAAATCAGCCACTTCATGCCATTTTCACATCTTAGGAATTCAGTTGTGAAGTCCAGAAATGCAGTTCTCTGAGCCCAACTCCCTCAGCTCATCCCAGGCAAACTTCCCTCTGTGAGAGGAGAACTGGGAACCTCCCCATGGGTTTGTGTTGGGGCAGATGCTGAGGAACAGCAGCTCCAGAGAGGCTTTGAGTGATGGCCAGAGCCAGAGCATGAACTCCTCACACACCCCTGGAGAGCCTTGCAGTCCCCAGGAGTGAAATGGGGAAGGGTTTTCTGCAGCAGCAAAGCTGGGCAGTGGGAGAAGGATGGAGTGTTTATGTGCAGGGTGGCAGGATTGAGGAGAAAAACAGGAATCCTCATCCCTGAGCTCCTGAACTGCTCCTGGTGGTCACACTGGGGCCAGTCTGCCCTGAGGGCCGTTGGTGCTGCTGCTCCAGGAGTGTCCAGGGGAGCAGGAATGGGATCGATCCCAGCTGGAACATTCCAGCCTGACACTGCTCCTGTCCCTGTTCCCAGAGGCAATCCAACGCTTCCCAGACCCTGTGTGACATCATCAGGCTGAGCAGAGACCAGAGCACTCAGCTCCAGGATGTCCCAGAGCCAGATCCACTTCTCACAGCACTGGAATCGTGAGTACTGGGGGCACTGGGAGCACTGGGGGGCTCCTGGGTCGTTCACAGGGAGCAGACACTGCAGCAGCACTGAGCAGCCTCTGCAGGATTTGGGCTTTGGGGCTCACTGAGGGGGTCAGGGAGCCCAGAGCTCCCAGCCTGATCCAGGGTGAGGCAAAACCCCAAGGAATTTCAGCCTGGAGAAGGGAAGGGTTGTGTGGGGAGCTCACAGCACCCTCAGGGCCTGAAGGGGTCCCAGAGGAAGCCAGAGGGGGTTTGTTCATCCAGAGCTGGATTGCCAGCAGCCAGGGAATGGCTCCCACTGCCAGAGGGCAGGGCTGGCTGGGATCTGGGGAATTGGGAATTGCTGGCTGGGCTGGCATTGCCAGAGAATCCCTGGATCCCTGGCAGTGCCCAGGGCCAGGCTGGACACGGGGACAGTGGCAGGTGTCCCTGCCTTGGTGGCACTGGAGGGGCTCTGGGGTCCCTTCCCACCCAAACCATGAGGGCTGTGGTTCCCTGCAGTGGGAGGGGTGATGGCTGGGGAAGATGTGGCACTTCCAGATTTTTTGGTAATTTTAGGCTTTCTTGGTAGTTTTGGAGAGGGCTGTGGGACCCTGCACTTCCAGGAACCACCTCCAGAATTCCTGCTCAAAACCAAGGAGCATTTTGGGCAGAGAGATTCTTTTGCTCCTCTTCCCTTTCTGCTGAAGGTCACAGAGCTCATTACCCTTCCTGGCCAATTTTCCCAGCATTACAGTGACCTTTTGGGTTTTGGATAACTTTTATCATCCCTGAGTCAGGAATGAATGATCAGCATGAAGGAGCTGGGATCGGGGAATGGGCCCCAAATCCAGGTTCAGGCTGGGTGCAATGAAGGGAACTGAGCTCTTTACAGAAAATTGACTCCTTTCCCTGCCTCTGCCTCCCCTGCTCTGCTGACAGAGGCTATTCAGATGCTCCTTATTCAAATAATCCTCATGAATCATTCAGCTGTTTTTACATTTTTATCTCATATTTTATTTACACCCATGGCAAGGAGACTTTTTGGAACATTAGCAAATAGCCAGGATTGGGCTTGAAGTGCAGGGATGCTGAGTTTGGCTGGACTGGGGAAGGAAGGGAAGGGGCTTCCCATGGGCTGGATTTTGGGGAGCTGTTCCTGAGGGACAGAGCTGGAATGTGATGGGGAACTGGAGCTGGGGAGCAGGGCTGGGATTTGGGGAGCAGGAGCTGGGGAGCAGGAGCTGGGGAGCAGGGCTGGGAT
>VXBI01006645.1:281855-308492 GCA_013397375.1 Toxostoma redivivum | reverse complement strand
GGGGCCGGTTCCGCCGCTCCGCCCCTCCCCGCCCTCAGCCCCGGCTGCGCTCACCGCCCTCTCCCCTCCGCAGAGCCGCCCCCGAGTGAGGGAAGCATGTTCCGGCTGATGAGGGATGGCGAGCCGGAGGACCCCATGTTTGCCATGTGAGTTTGGGTCGGCATCCTGCGGGGGGATCGGCGGCAGGGAGAGGAGGAAGGAGGGAGGGCTGCGGCAGGCACCGTCCCCGGGGAGGGGTGCGCTGCCCCCGCCTGCCAGTGGGCGGACAGAGGCCGGCCGGGCCCGGGGAGCGCCGCTGCAGCGCTGCCGGCCAGGGACAAACACAAACATCCGCCCGAGGAGCAGCGCGGCGAATAACAGGGATCGCGTCGGTCTCGTTCCTGCGATATTGGAGCGTGGTCTAGGAGGAAAGCGTAATAAAGTAGGCCAAAAGGCATCGCAGCTGTCTGAGAGGAAGAGAGGGCTGGAATAACTAACCTTTTTCTTTGAGCAAGGATTTTTTTGTTTTTTTTTTCTTATGCAAAGTAGGGTTACAGTTGAGATAGATAAAATCTGCTGCTCTGTCCAGTGTTTGTTGCTGTTCTGCACAGGAAGTCATTAATGGAGCTGGAGAAGGCTGTCAAGTTGTGAGCAGCAAAGTAAAGAGAAGACAACGAGTAGTTTTGAAACACTAGTATTTTTAGTATTGAAATCTAACAAAGCTCCCAAGAACTTTTCCTGGGATTCCTTTCACTGAATGTTTTTGTTTCCATCCTCAGTACAAAATTGAATGTTATTGATAAATTTTGGCAGTGACACCAAGTTGGCAGCCCTTGCCAAAGTGGATAAGGAATAGACTGTAATACGGGAAGAATTTGATTATGTCAAACAAGACATTACTAGAAATCTGGTAAAATTTATGCATGTAGAAGAATAGTCCAGTTATTGCTTACAAAATCAGTAGTAAGCAAGAATTTTATCAGCTGTGAGCAAATTAGCAGGAGAGGAGACCTTGATGTCCCAGTTAGTCACCAAATGACAGTGTGTTCTCATTAACATGGCAGGTACGAGTCTAACTTTTATTATGGGAAGCATTTCCAGTAGAGACAGAAAAGTATCGGTTTGTAGTGGGTACTTCTGTGATCTCAGAAATAGTTTATGCTATAGAGGGCATTAATGCTCAAGAGGGATAATTGCGGACTATAAGATGTGCAGGGAAAAAGTTATGGTATTTCCCAGAAGTTTCTTATTGTGGCCACTGTATTCCATGACTGTTTATCCTTACCCTCTTTTTCCTCCTCTTGCTTCACCAACATGTGCGAATGCATGCAGCTCTCAAAGTGGAGGCTGCAAAAGAAGGAGAAACCAGTTAGGGATCCCAGTTATTTTTCCCTTTCTCCCTCAAATCTGGAAAAGATGTATATGGTCTCAACCCCTGGGGGGCAGAGGGATTGTCAGACCATGTAGTCCATTCTGAAGGTTCCAGTCTTGCCTTTCACTGTTTATATCTGTGTACATGGAGGGGTGAGAGGAGGATGGATGTGTAGGATCTCGTGCTCCCTGGTGCCATTAAATGTAGCCCTCACTTTGCAGCCAGGAAGGTCCTTGTGCACCTCCCTACAAAAGATTTTAGAGCAGCAAGGTTCTGGAGTGCCTTGGCCATGCTTGGCTCCAGAGCAGTACTGGAAGCAGAACACCAACCTACTTCTGAGCAGACAGGAATTATTACCTGAGAGGGCTTCTGTGGTATGAAACCTTCTATGACAAGCAATGTGATGGGATCCAGAGGCCCCTTCCAGCCCCAGTAATCACCACAGTCAACACAGAATTCTCAGGATTCTGAATTTTCCGATTGGAAAGGAACGCACAGTTGTGTAAGAAAAACTCACAGATGGGAGGAGTGGATTATCTGGGGCTTTGTCCTCACCATTGCTCTCTCCACCTCTCCAAAAGGGATCCTTTTGCCATCCACCGGCAGCACATGAACCGCATGCTGTCTGGGAGTTTCGGGTTCGGGCCACTCCTGGGCATCACGGATGGGACCACACCTGGGGCTCGCCAGGCTGGCCGCAGGATGCAGGTAACAGAGGGGCTGAGTGCAGGCTGGAATTTCTCAAACTGCCCTGTCAGCTTCTGTCTCCCACTCTTCCTGGGTTGGGCACCTCCCTCGCCTCCACACAGGTGGTAGGTGCAGAATAAATCTCTTAGGCAGTGGTATTCTGGTCCTTCTCTTTATTCCACTTGTATTAAGGTGTTGAATGCAACTGCGTTCTAGGTTGGACAGGAGGAAGGGAATAAATATGTGTTGTTTCTCAAGGATGTGAATTCATGTCATGGGGAGAAATGTAGGAGCATCACCTCATGTGTGGTTTGGTAGGGGTGATGTAGCTTGAACCCCCAGGAATCTGTGGGGCACTTTCTGGATCTGTTTGTAGAGCCTAAGTGTTCCCAGTTCTGTTTCTGAGAAGGATTAGCGTGTTCTGATGAGGATCTAGTGTTTGGCTGTTGCAAAGTCATTCTCTGTTCTGTTTTTCTGTTCTCCTGGCAGGCAGGAGCTGTTTCACCCTTTGGGATGCTCGGCATGGTAAGTTTTCTGTTTTTCTGGGTCAGATTAGAGGCTTTCCAAGTAGTGGCTCCATACTGAGATTCATCAGCACTGCCTGCAACCAGTGCTAAAATATAGCCATCTGTGAGCATGACCGGTTATCCTGCCAGGTAGGGAGGATGGGAATGTCTGGGGAGACCAGGATGAGCTTTAGATTTATATAAGTGGAATAGGGGAGAGGGTATTGAACTGAAACTGGAAGCATCTGGTTTCTCTTGGACCTCTCATTGAGTTGCTTTATGACTTCAGGCCTTTACCTTGTTTCCCCTCTAATGTTATAATCCTGTCCGTGAGCTGTTTTTGAAGAGGGAGTCTAACCCTGTGTCTATGGGGAAGTTGTATTTGCACCTTGACCAGAGAAAAGCCATAAAGCTGTTATAGTGCAATATTTCATGGGAATTGGACAGTTAATATCTGGGAAGAGCAGGTAGTCCCTTAATAACCTCATATGTCTGAAAAGAAGCTGCAGATCTGGAGGTAATGGAGGAACTGTGAGGATGCAAGGAAAAGACTTGACCATCAGTAGGCAGAGGGGATTATTGCACCTCCTGTGCCAGTGGTGGCAGCTGGAGAAGCTGGCAGAATACCTCAGGCAAACAGGGGTGGAATGAGAATGGCTGTGTGTACGTGACACCACCATGCTCAGAGCGTGCCAATCTCCATCTTCCACCAAAGTAATACACTGGAAATAGGTTATTCCAGATCCAGCAGAACTTTAGCTGTCTTGCTCTGCAGAATTGCCTCAATGAAAGAGATTTTAGTGTCCCGGAATTTTTGTAGCTCAGAGGAGGATTAATAAGAATACAAACACATAGACTTCAAAGCATAATAACATTGCATGTGAGTACTGCTCTACTGGAAACGAGAACAAGAGGCTACTCGAGGAAACAAAAAAAAAAGAAATCAGCAAGTTTGAACTGACTGTAATTTTGTTTACATATTGCACAATTAACCTGTGAGACCTGCTGGCCCAGGGTGTTACTGCAGCATTCAGGTTTACAGGATGGAAAAGCAGGCGTTTGTAGGGGAAAATAAACAAATTTGTTGTTACGCTAGAAGAAAAACAATCAGCGGAAACTTTCTTAAGATCACTGTTAGGGTACATGTTGAGATTTTTTCTCCTAATTTTTCTGAGTCCCTAGGCTCACAAACCCCAGGGCATCGGCAGTTGGATCCAAACTAAAAGAACAACCTTTTCCAGAACATTGGCCAGTGCAACCTGAGAGAATGGAGAGAACAGCAACCACAAATTCTGGGGTTTTCTTTTTCTGCGCTGCTGAAAGAACATGAAAAAAATCAAGGTTCTTCTTAGGCAGCAGGTTTATTTTTGCAGATAGTTTGTTGTTCTTTCCTCATGTCTCTCCCCAGTGACTTCTTTTGTGTTCTCTTTTCCTTTTTATCAGGCAGGTGGCTTTATAGATATGTTTGGGATGATGAATGACATGATTGGAAACATGGTAAGAGCCCTCCGTGAACCATTCTGTATTGAGGGGAGTGCTGAAGGTGCTTCTGCCATCCCTCTAATGTCTCTTATCTTACTATGCTGCTTGGGATTGGCTGAGCCACACCTGCCAAGGTGGCAGAGGCTGTAAGCTTTGCTTCATCGCTGGGAGACAGTGACAGAGCTTGTTCCTGAGTGCAGGGAGAAGAAAGGGGTGGGGAAGGAAGTGCAGGGGTGGACTTGTTTGGCAAGAAATAAGTATTAATTTAACAGGAAGATGTATTCTTCAGAAAAATGGACCCATGGGGATTATATTCTTCGTATTGTGCTTCTTATTATTTCATTGTATAGAGAGAATTAAATGCCATCTCTTCTTCCCTCCCATCCCTTCTTTCCACCATTCCCCATTCCTTCTTGCAGGAGCATATGACAAGTGGTGCTAACTGCCAGACATTTACCTCCTCAACCGTCATCTCTTATTCCAACCTGGGTGATGGGCCCAAAGTCTATCAGGAGACCTCAGAGATGCGTTCAGCACCTGGTGGGGTAAGGAGGAGGCTGCTGGCTTTGCTGTGAGAGGGTGGGCTTTCTTTGGTCTCTTTGTGGGTGGCCACCTACAGCACTTTGGCTTCTCAGTTCGAGGAGCACATTGTGCTCTTGTGACTCACTGAACCATGTCATGGGCCCCTGGGAGGAAATGGGAAGTGCTGGCAGTGGGGAATCGTTTCATCCCTCTTTGTAGCATTGTGTCTGACATTCTGGGAGTGGTGGCAGTGCAAATTGGCTGAAATACTGGAGGCAGGAATCAGGGTGCCTTAGGGGGCTGGGAGAAGGAGTGGAAATGTTGATTCCATGTGGGATTCTGCCCCCAGATCCGTGAGACAAGACGAACCGTAAGGGACTCGGACAGTGGCTTGGAACAGATGTCGATTGGGCACCACATCAGGGAGAGGGCCCACATCATGCAGCGGTCCCGGAACCATCGCACAGGTGACCAGGAGGAGAGGCAGGACTACATCAACATGGATGAAAGTGAGTAGTGCCTATGTCCTCCCAGCAAAGCCAAGTGCCCCTTCCCCACCTGCTCCTCCCCACCTGAGCTGCTTGTCTCCCTGTGCAGGTGACGCAGCCGCGTTTGACGACGAGTGGCGGCGAGAGACATCCCGGTTCCGGCCGCAGCGGGGCCTGGAGTACCGGCGTCACGAAGGCAGCGCTGGCCGGCGAGCTGAAGGGACTCGTCTCGCCATCCAGGGCCCTGAGGATTCTCCCTCCAGACAGTCCCGCCGGTATGACTGGTGAACTCGGAGCAGACCTGAGGGGGGTGCAGTGTGGCCACCCCCAAATTTACCTACATGCTCTTGTAAGTCTTAACAAGTTCCTTCCTTTTCTTCTGCTGTGTGGTTGCCTCTTAGCCATAGGGTTATTTTTTTTCTTTTCACTAATCTCACATTATTTTGAAGTTTCAGTTGCAAAGGGGTTTTCCCACTTCGAGAGAGCAGGTGTGAATTTTGAGAAGATGGGCTGAACAGGAAGATGGAAGCAGTTTAAATTAGCTTTGTCACGAACAAAAGACCTATGGTGTCGGCCTTAACTGATGGCTGAAATAGTATGATGTGATGTAGAATTGCAGTCTGTGGAGTGTTTATACTGTCATTGCATAGAACTTGGAGACCATTTGCTGTCCATCCAGTTTCAAATATAAGTAAGCGCTGGTGTCTGCTCTCCTGTGCTTTGAATAGGGCTCACTAGGATGTGATATAGTGCTTGAAAAGGGACATTTTCCCCTTTTTTTGATGTCTAGACATCAGGCTTAACATGTCTTTATCTGTCTTCTGCTTTCTAGGCACCACTTACTCTTTTTATGTCTTCTGTTTCCTTTCCTCCCAGGTACAGACAGTGAAACTCTGAAGCCCCTTCAAAGCACCATTTGGACCCTCCTCAAATTTAGTATTAACCTCCTTCCCACTTAAGAATTAAAACAAAGCAACTAATCTTGTGCATTGCTCTTTTTCACCCCATTTGGGTGCTGCAGTGGGGCATGGGGAATCTCACTGATGTGCAAGGAACACATTAATTGCCCATTCCCTCTCTGCAGTCCCTTGGCTCTGTTTCTGCCAGTAGTGCTGGGCATGAGGAGCTGCCACCTTGCCTCTACCATCCTTTCCACTCTTTCTGTGCTGGGTTGGGCTGGTTCTGAAGTTTGTGTTTAGTCTCCTGTGAAAGGAATATGAGGGAATTCTGCTAGAACCCCCTGTCAGTCCCCTCACCAGGACAAAGACTTCGATTCCCCTGCTGCTCCTTGGTGCATCTGTGGAGAAGCAGAAGGATGTGTGTATTGGAGAAGGGAGGAGCAGAACAAAAGCTGCATCAGCCTGTGGGCCCCCTGACTCCTCTTCAATCAGCTCCCCCACTTTTTTAATTTGTGAAACTTGTAACTAGATGTTTACTGAATAAAGAAACAAACTGTAAAGAATGCCTGCTATGGAATTAAGTAACCTCTTTCACATCCTTGGAAAATGTCTGAGAAGCTTGGTGTTAAATTTAAGGAATGTTTTCTTATAGAAAATGGCCTAATAGCCTTCCCATGTAGTCACAGAGTGAGATGATGGTCAACATGTAAATTGTGAAAGAAGACCCAAGAACTCACCATTTGCAAAAAATGCTCTCTAATTGCTGTAGTTTTACTGTGCACTCAAAGGAAATTGGTTGGTCTTTCTTGCTGCCTGGTCAGCTGTGCAGCCCTGAATTGGGCCTCTGGGGTTCCTACACAGACAGGGAATACTTCCATTATTTTCTTATTATATCACTGCAACCGCGGCTGACGTTATGAATGACCTTTTCTTAACTTCTTCAGTGTTAGGTGAAAATTGAGAGACATTAGGAATATAGGACCAGGGAAGATCTCCTGGGTTCTTTGCCAGTTTCCTGCTCTGGCACACACCCTTACACAAATTTGTTCATCAGTCTATGGAACAGAAGGCAGGAAATCAATGCATGACTTACACTTTGAAGTGGTGTGCTGGGATCTTGTGGTGTATCATTCTGCTGTACATGTGGGCACTAACAGAGAGACACACCCTGCTGGGGGACTGACTGTCCTGCCCTGAAAAAAAGGATGCAGCATCCACCCTCTGGAAGCTCAGGGCAGAGGTTGCATGTGTTCCACCCTTCAAGGAAGTGCAGAACAGAGCCGTGGCTGGTGGCAAACTCTGTCCCCACTTCCCTGTGCTATTTTGTCCCATGGCAAACCCCAGTAGGAGTCATAAAATAGTTAGGTTTGGAAGGGACTTCAAAGAGAGCAGCCTGCTGCCCCTGGCAGTGGAGTGACTTTCTGGAGGTGTCATAGTCAAGGCAAGCCCTGAAGAGACCAAGGCTGAAGGAGGAGCAACGCAGAAAAAAGCAGGGCTTGGAAGAGGTTTCATTGAAGTCATCTTGGGGTTTCCAGACTGTGAAAGAAGGGACTGCAACAGCGGCAGCCCTCTGGCAATCTTGATCCAGTGCAAGATGTGGCACTTGGTGCTTTGATCCAGTGAAGAACCAGCTGAGCTCAGAAACGTGCTCACTGCATGGAGATGGTGGCAGTAATCAGCTGCCTGGTCCTGGCCAGGTTTTGAGGTGATGTCTGAGATGGAGAACAGGAAGGAAGGTGGGGATTAACACTGACCTTTGACTGTGAGGATCCATTCCTCTTTGGGCATGGATTTCCTAATCTTGGTCTAATCCCAAATCCTTTTATCTGGATTCAGCCTTTGCTCCCTGTTGGGTGCTGTCCTGCTTACAGATTTAGGTAGGACCCTTGCATGCTCTTCCACTCCGCAGTGGGAGGGTGATTTACCTGGCTGCCTGAGCCTTGCTAACTGCAGTACAGTCATTCCCGAGGTCTCATCCTTCTCCAGGGGCAGCAAGGCCTTGGTGGTCTAGGAGCAGGGAAAAGAAGGTCAGTGAGAGGAGAACTTTGTGTTAAGACAGGAGCCCAGGGGAGAGTTTTAGAGATCCCAAACCAGGAAGTAGGGGAAGTAAATTGAGAGGGCAAACCCTTTGCTTCTCCCAGGTTGACATGGTACATGAACTTCTGACTTCAGAAAGCACAGGAGGGTTTTTTCCAAAGGGAACACACCTACCTGGGGTTAATTTTTTCCTATTAGTTACAGTTTCAAGTGAAACGGTTTCACTTAAAAGCGATCTACCTCCTGTATCAGGGCATGGGAAAGCCTAGGATGAGACTTGTCCATTTCTGAAATGTCTCTGACAGCCATGCCAGCAAGATGGAGAAAGAGAAGGCTGGATGTTCTCAACATGAAAATCAAACAGTATTTATTTCAGATGGGCAGGGCATGGTTCCAAGTCATCCTTATCCATCCAAGGGAGACAAAAATCCTTCTTGCTCCTTCTTCCATAGCTGTCACCTTCATATTGGATGAATTGAAGCACCAAATCAGTGCAGTTCAGTGGTACTACTAAGTACCTTCCTAAGGAGCAAGTAAGGCACCTGAAGTGAGAGGCCTGACACCCTTTAAAGAGACAGAGGAGAGGGGAGGTGGGTAGAATGAGGTGGAGAGAGGCTGAAAACACTAGTAGGAAGATGGATAGTATAACCTTGGGTGAGAATGCACCAGCTACACACAAATAAACCAGAAACTGGGGTAGTTTTGTTTGTTATATATTCAGTTTTCCATAATTGAAAATATATCATGAAAATCAAACCCATTATGGCTAGTGGGAGCTTTGTCCTTAGAGTTTTTTGTGGGTGGCCCTGAAGGTCTGTGCATCTTTCACCACACTTTTTGAAGTATTGTAAAATACTGGGGCAATTGTAGAAGACTGGGGAGAAAGAAGTCTGGGAAAGTTAACCTGGAGCCAATACTTGTAAATAAAAAATTAGATTATATCTACTCCTGTAAACCAGGTAAACTGACATTAAATCAAGATAAGAGATGCAAAATGCATTAAATTTTTTAAAAAAATTTGTATCTCAGTGTTTATAATATGTGATCTCTTTTCCCAAAATTGTTCCTGTCAAACAACTGTGATAATTTCTGATTAAATTATGGATTGCGTTAGCAAAGGCACTAAAGCAACCCAGAATCAGATGTTACAACAGCACAAGGCATTTTATCTGGCCACATAAGACTATGTTCTGATGTAAAATAAGTTAGTAATTATTGAAACAACAAAAGGGCCAATATTATAAATTTTAGTTCACTGATAGATTTCAAGTAATGAGGGGGAAAAGAGACTGTAGAATATGAAATTATTTCCAGTAGGATGTTGTTCTGAAACTAATGCTCATTAGTAACTTGATTAATGATCTGAAAGAAGGTATTAAACCAGTGCTGATGAAGCTTTCAGAGGATACAAAGAACAATGAAAGTAATAAATGTTGGAAAAAGATGAGATGTACTGAACAGCCAGTAACTATTGGTGTGTTTATAAATAAAGAGTAGGTATTTTTGGCTGCACTGAATGCAGAAAAGACATTCACCCAGGGACATAAACATAGTCTGTGCTCTTTCAAGATGAACTCCAAAAGGAATTGGAATTGGAAGACAACCAAGAAAATTAATGGTATTTGCCTAATTCTTCCTCTGTGCAGATGGGTTACACTGGGATGTATTAGCATGTGTTCACCAAGAACAGAGGTAGAAATTCTCCCCTTTGAAGAATCACAGAATGGTTTGGGTTGGAGGGGACCTTAAAGATCATCCAGTTCCAGCCTTCCTGCCATGGGCAGGGACACCTTCCACTAGACCAGGTTGCTCAGAGTTCATCCAGGCTGGCCTTGAACACTGCCAGAAATGGGGCACAATCCAAATTCTCTTTAATTTTCTCAGCCTTTCTTTGTAGGAGAGCTGCTCCATCCCTCTAATCAAATTGGCTTATTAGGGTAGTGAATCAGTTGTGGGAAATCTGAGTATTGGACACTAAAAAGGAAATCAAAGAAGACTCAAGAAGGGTGAATCAAGGATGACTGGAAGCCTGGAAACACTGCCTAGCACTACAGGTTAACATAAACTCAAGACTCCTGTGTCTGAGTTCACTCCACTGGAGCACAGGCTGGTGTTACCTAAACAGGAAGGAGGCTTCTGACAGTAGAGGGCTCTTCAGCCCAGCAGAAAACTGCAGCCACCTCACAATGGAACTGGGAACGCATGCAGACCTTGTGTGAGAGCAGTGGAGCACACCTCCATTTCCCTGCTCTCCCTACTCCAAACCCCATGGGGTGTCCCAAGGAGAATTTGGGGAGTGGGCACAGGAACAGGGTGAGGGAGTTCTCGGTCACTTGAGAAGCCAAGCAATGTGATTATACCGGTCCCTTTGGGCTTCAAAAAACTGTGAGTAGGAGAGGGAAACAGACTGGCACAGGGCTAGACTGAAGGGAAAGGTGGGAAAGGCGGGAAAGGCAAGAAGAGACCTTTTGACTTGACGAGGGCTTCAAAGCAGGTGGGACCACAAAGAGCTGCAGGAAACAGAGCTGTCTGGGCACAATGGTTTGTTCAGGAAACAAACCGGCACTGCCATGGGGCTGGAGTGTAAAATCCTACAGGCATTGGCTCCGGTGCTGGAGAACAAAAGGATTTAAAATAGACCTCAATCCAGTGTATAACTTAAAATTGACTTGTCTGATTTGCAATATTTTTTTTTTTTTACTTTTCATAACACTCTAAAAATGGACTTAATTTTATTTTTCAGCCTTGTCTTAAATTTAACTGGGATTTTTTTCCCTCCTGGGAATTTTCCTTTTTAAAGACAACACTTTGAAAACTGTTCCCATTGGGAAACTTCACTTTGGCTATTATTACTTCCACTATCTTCTTACATCTGGTTGGCTTTTTAAATCCTGAGGGCACTTAATTCAAACTTAGCATGGGGGGGGAAAGGTAATAAAAGGAAGGGAAATAGAACAGACACTACCTATCTCCAGCTGCTGGTGATGTAATGTCCAGAGGTAAGATGGAAGATTAGACACTAGCCTCACAATTTCCATCCCTTACTAATAACAGATTGCAAAAGAATAAATGCTTGAGTAAATAAATAAAACCCAGCAACACTGCCAAATTGGATGAGGATATCACACAGGACATAGGTGGCCTTGAAGGTATCAGTAAAAGGGCTAAAGTTTGTAGCACAAAGTGAAAGGGAAAAGGAGCATAAGACCTAAAATCAAGATTTTAGCTATAAACTGGAGCTTCTTTGATTATAACCATTAGAAAATAAGTACTCTGGATCACCAGAGGAGAAGACATGCAATCCAGGAGGCATTTCTGGTAGCTGTAGGTGTGTGTTACTGTACCTAGGAATGATGCTGATCAGACTTCACCTGTGGAAGAGAACTGTGCTCATTTCTAGCCAAGAAAGCTTAATTTGAAGTGCAGGTAAGAAAGCACTTTTGCACTCTATTTGAAGAGCAAGTAAGAGAGTATGGAGGGCTCAGAGTACACAAGGGGGCTGATTTCGTTAGTTAAGCAAAGTGAAGTCTGTACTCAAGAGAAATAAACACCAGGGAGGAAGTACAGCTTCAGCTAGAGCCACGCTCGCACAGGCACAAGAGAATATAAACTAGCTGTGAATTAATTTAAGCTGGTTAAAATCTTTAACCACTACAGCAGTTGGGTGCTGGGGCAGCCTGCCAAGGGGACTAGTGGGGACAATAAAATTAACCAGTTTTGGGTTGGCACCTGAGAAGCTTTTGCAAGGGATTGTGAGACCATAGTGGTAAGAGATCACACTTAGTCACCAGAAGCCTCCTTGCTTTTGCTCCCACCAAAGAGATCATCCATCTTCCCACATCCTGAAACCAGTGCTAAATGCTTCAGAGGCAGATACAGGCTAAGCCTCCCCAGAAACATTTTCTCCTGATCTGAAGGGACTGGGGCTTTGCTTTCCTCAGAATAGGAGGGTACAGGGTTGCTTTTAACACGTGCACAAGTGCCACAGGAATTCTGAACGTTACTGTAAAGGGGTCACAGCTCTCAAATCCAGCTGACATTTTGCTGCCTATTGAATTCATCACAACAGGAATATAATTGCACACTGCACATAGAATTTTTGCAAATTAACTCCTTTCCTTGGCAGGGGAAGAGCCTGCCACCAGCAGAGGAAGGAGACAATAGTCCAGCCTAGTTCCACACTGGACCAAGAGGGATGTTCCTGGAAAACTGCAAAAGATGAGAGAAAAACACCCAAAAGATGGGGTGCCTGTGGAACCAGTAGACAAAACAGGTGGTTTTTATATGAGTATTTCAGCTAAGCAGTGACTAGTACTAGGAAAAGGGATGAGGAAAGAAGAGCCCTGTAGGTGGGAACACAGATAGACTCCCACGGAGAGCATGGCAAAAAGGGAAAGGGGTCACAGAAGGAAAATGAGCAGCTATTCCAGGGCACACAAAGGAGACAAGAAGGATGTCAGAGATCTGAGAGATGTATTTGCAGCAGCTGACATGAACTGTGAGATTCTTCTGTCTACTCTACATAGTTCTGTATCAGAATCCTGCACAGCATGGCCTCATCCCAGAAAGGCTGGTCCAGCTGTGGCAAGCAGCAGGCACAGCCCTCAGTGGGTGCTGTTGTCAGGGGGTCTTTGTGCAAAAGTACAGCAGCAGAGGGGGACACACATTGTCACACATCTGATACACAGCTCTCCCAACAGACCAGACTTTGGGCACTCACCTGGCACAAGGGGCCTTCAGAGGAGCACTGAGCCACTGCCCTGGTGGAGCAGAGCCAAGGCATCCCTGCATAGAGCTCTGGGGAACCACAGATGCATGATCACCCTGCAGACCAGCAGATGCAGTCTGGCTGGCATTGCCATGGCCCCTGCAGCACCACTCCTCAGCTGGCACCGGGAGCTCACAAGAGGATGGAGGTGGTGGGCACATGTCCTGCTGCTGGGCAGGGGCAGGGCTGCTCCCCCCAGACAGGCCTGAGGAAACCTGCTGTCCAGAGATGTGCCCCCCAGCCAGTGTCACTGGCGCAAAAGAGACTTGGTAATGCGTAACAGCACTTGGGTACACACCAGCCCATCCATTCATCAGGAAACAAACCACCCTGCCAAAGGTCTTCTTTGGAGATCAGAGGCAAGGGCAGCCTTAGCAGCCCCAGTAAATAAAATATTGACTCCTTTTGAGTACACAAAGACCACCTCTGACTCTAGAGGTACCTCAGCACAGAGCAGTGGAGGATGGGGAGAACCTTGCAGAAGTCCTGCAGGGCATCTGCCTGGCTGTGACACTTCTCCCCACTCACCAGGTATGGATAGGCACTGCAGCAGAGGCCAAGCTGCTGGCAGCAGCTGCCCAGCACTTTCACCACCTTCAAGAAGGGGAGCAGCAAGCTCCCCAGAAGAAATTGTGCCCCAAGAACGCAATAATTACTATCATTAACTCCAATACCTGGTTACCTCTTGGCACAGAGCAGCTGGAGGTGGCTGGCAAAAGTTGACCATCAGTGATAGAGCAATTCAAGTCCTGTCCTACCTTCTCCCTTTCCTGAATCCATATGAAAGCCCCATGTTGATAGCCAAAGAGGGGGTTGTAATGAATCACTGCACAAGAGCTGTTAGACTTCCTGTACTGGGGATGGCAGATCTCCTGCTCCTCATTTTGGGATGGACATTTCTCTGTACCCTCTCTTCTACAGCCTCCTAAACCTGGTTCCTTTGCAGGGCTTAATGTGTCCAGGTATTTCTGTTCTCCTCTACTCAGTGTTCAGTCTTTTCTTTGGAAAAAAATGGGTTAAAACATAAAGACTTTTAAAAATGAAAACTTATAATAATGCTCAGTACTTACCTCGCTCTTCCCATCTTCAAAGTGATTTATAAATGTTAACTAATTAATTAATCTTCACATCTTCTCCAACTGAATTCAAGTCACGGCTGAAGTGAGCAGAAAAATAAAAAGCATAGTTTTCAGGTGAAGGGCAAAGGCAAACCTATGCTCCTGCCCTCTGTTTGCCATCCAGCAAGGCAATTTGCAGCAATACTTTCATTCTGCACTGCAACCTTCTCATTTATTTTTCAGTCCTACCAAAGGTCTGAAGTAATTTTATGTGCTACCTCCAGCTTTCCTTTCCTTAATGGAGGTCTTAAAAGGTGCTCCCTTTGAAAAGTAAACAAAATGGAAGACTTTCAGAGCTGTGTTTAATCCCAAACTCTCCTAAAATCCGTAACACAGCCAGCCTTGAGAGGTAGGCAAATGGGAAGGGGGAGCAAAGCCTATCTATGGCTGTGCTTGGCAAATGCTGCTCCCAGAGGGTTGAGCTGACCCTGGGAGATCAGGGTGAGCTGGATGTCACCTAACAAAGTTACGGCAGGAGGACACAAGCAGACTTGTGCCGGCTGTGACTGAGCTGCGAGGATCCGAGCCTGGGGCTTCAGCACAGCCTGGGGCAGGAGTGGCAAGCCCCCCTAGATCCACACTGGTCCACACACTGGCTGCTGTCACCCATGTGGGGAATTTGTGCTCCCAAGGCCACTGGCAGTGCATGGCACAAAGCTCAGGCACTGCTCTGCCTGGCCTTTGCTGCACAGGGCATTACACGAGCGCTGTCACATACCACCAGCCTGGAACTCTCAGTGCTGGCTTCCAGCTCCACTCCTGGGATCTGCAGCCTGGATTTAAACTGTGGGTTCAGGGCATTGAAACAGACCCTTTGTGTCTAATAGCCACAGTTTGGTTATAGCAAAGCCCAACAAACCAGAGAGGAGATGAGATACTCGGGGCAAAGAGCTGTTACAGCTGTTCTTCCTAAGCAGCAGGTTCTTGTGGGACACAAATATCCTTGTCCATTACTGGTAACTTCAGCTCTCCCTGGAGGTGACACTGCTCCAGCCCAGCTCCCGCTGGATGTCAGCCAGTGGCTGTTAGGACACATGCTTTGTCTGGCTGCTCAGCTCTATCCCAGGTCCATTCTCCTCAGTCTGTCTTTCTCATCACACTCCAATGGCTTTGAGAGCAGGAAATCTTTCAAAGGGTGTGAGGTGCCAGACATCAGACAGGTGCTTGACAGGTATCTCTTCCCCTGTTGGCACCTCGGTCCCAGACTAGCCCTTCCCAGGGAGCTGAAGATCTGATACACATGGACGTTATTGTTTCTTGCAGACAATCGCAAGCCAGTGCCTCTCCTCCTCTCTGACTGAGACAGATGAAGGTGATGTGATGTGACGCAGAAGGAGGAAGGCTCAGGTGGTTTAAACAAAAGCTGGAAGCTTTGTCACAATCCTTCCCAACAACTTATGGAGTACAGGATTCATCAGGTAGGCTCCCCATGGCTGCAAATCCGTCAAGTCTCTCTAGGTACGCAATCCTGGCTCCACTATCCCCTTATGCTCCAGCAGCCAGATTTGTGTCTCCCATCTGGACAACTTCATACCAAAACTCTATTTGGCACTTCTGTGCCAGGCAACTACAGCCAAGGTGCTCGATGCCTCATGCAACAGAAGGGGGCAAGGTGTGGGGCTGCTTGAGCTCTTGGGAGAACCCAGCCAGTGAGAGCTGTCACCCCAGGACAGCTGGCATATCCCTGTCCCCAGCAGAGCCAGCTGGTATGCCCACCCCTGTGATCACACACAGAGGAACAAAGAAAGCTGCTTGGAAGTTTTAGGAGTTCATGGGTTCAGGTGACGGGGCTTTCCCATTGACCACCAGCGCTGTTACAGCAACCAGGAATTGGCAAAGCAGTGATATGGCATTAAACCTACATTTTGTGGGGTTTGAGATCTGAGATGGCACCTTGCTACCACCAAACAGGCACAGACTCATGCCCCTCCCCACTCCCTTGACAAGATTTGCTCACACCTACATTGCCTCGGCTCCAACTCTCATCTGTCTGCACAGGGAGCTGACCCAGGAGAAAACCCACCCCAGCCAGTGAACCCAACAAGGTCCCAGAGACAGAGCTCCCATTTCCTTCACTGCATTATTTTTCTGTGGTTTGCTCACACATAGAAGCACAGGTTCAGGGAATCAAATTTTAGTCTTGGCACAAGGCACAGAACCAAGCGGGGGTGGGAGTCATGGTGTCAATTTACATTTACATCAGCTAGATGTAGTGGAGAGGCAGTGACACTGACATCCATCTGACTCGGCTGCAAGCCAGCCTCGAGGAGGCATCCTTTGAAGAATCTGAGTTAGTTTTTTTCCTGGGCATCTCACAGGAATCACTTTCACTGATTTGGATTTTTTTTCCAACTAGACACCACCACCACCCAAGAACAGCTTGTGCAGCATCTATCCTGTGAGAACTCACACATGTGGGCATTGACTGCTGCCTTCACCTGTCAGGCAAGTCCCCACATCACTTTCCATTCTGTCCAGGATCACAGGACACAGTATTGAGACAAATAAGGACTTTTTCCTCAGTCTCTGCACCTTTCTCTGAGACTACCTGAAAATCACCTTTTGAAGAGTCTAGAGGAAAATCAACCACATTAAGAAACACTTTAAATAAGATTTATGATTAATTTCTGTATTATGGACTCTCATCCTGATAGAGATACTGCGGCACTACCTTTAAAAAGAGGACCTAGTATTTTGAGGATATTCCACCCCAAAATGGGATAAAAGCTTTTAATATCACAGCTTATTTTGGAGCCTCCAGAATCAGTGTATGAGGCAAAGAGACGCTACTATCCACAAGAGCACAGGTTTGTACAGGTGTGTCCATAGATCTATATTNGCAAAAATGACTGCTGAGCACCAGCACCCTCTTTCCAAGATTTTGTGATGCCCCGGGGGTGCCACGGTGACTTTCACACCTTTATGACTCCCGAAATTGACCTGTCAAAAGACAGGGAGAGAGAAAGAGAGAAACACGTGGCCGTGGCAATGGGGGCTTGAGCGGTTGGGGAAAGAGCAACGCATACAACCTGAAGCTCAGAGTGTGAAATGCTGCGATGAAAAGGAGGGAGATGCTGCCTGGAACGTCGGTAAGGAAGACAGGAAAGAGAACAAACATGCAGGAGAGTTAGTTGGCAAAACGGATCTCAGAGAAGAGCTCAGAAGCATCACACTTGGGACTGCTGCTACCCCTCCATCCCCCATTCCCCAAACCTCTGCCTCTCACCCTCCCAGTTGTGAAGGGAGATCCAACTAGTTTGATTTAGACCAAATCTTTGCACTGCTCCGGAGCCTGTGGGCACAGGGGAAAAAAAAAGAAAAATAAAAGTTCCAAGTGGACACTCAGGTTCATCTCACTTCCTTCCTAAGTACACACAGAAAAGCGCACTGATGTTCCCCCAGATACATGCTCTGTCTGCCCGCACTGCTCACCCTTTGGCTTTGGAGGTTTTCTTGCTCGCCTGGCGCTGGTTGGTGCCAGGGGCTGGCTCCCTGAGCTCTGTGAGGTGCTGCTCTGGGTCTTGGGACGTGGCTGCTGCAGCAGCTGCTGTTGTCACTTTAATGGTCTTCTTCAGGTTTGCCACCTGCAAATAGCAGCAATGCAAGAACTAATGGGTTTCCCAAAGCTGGGAGTTTTTTGGCTACAGGTGTTCTTAGTTTCACTTTGGATTTTTTAAAAATCTGTTTCTAAAGGAAGCCCTGGAGCTAATATCTGCAAGCTCACATCAAGCAAAAGAGCCAATATCTGTCCAGGCCCCTGCACTGCAGAGGAGTGATTAAGCTGATTTAGGACTCTTCTTCAGGCACAAGTCCCTGGGGGTTCTGGCCTAGGGAAAAGGCAATGCCTCACTTCAGCGAAAACTTTAACAATCACAGGGTACTGGTTTGAGTTGTTTCAAGATGAGGGGCACTGGGTGCTCCCTGCTGCACCCACTCACCTCACTCTCGATCTGCTGCTTCAGGGCCAGCTGTTGCTCTTTGTGCTGGTTGGCCCGGCTGACCTGCTCTTCGATGCCTGACAGGACAACCTCACAGCCCTGGCACCTGGAGAGGAGACCCACAACTGAACGGGCCAAGGAATTGGCGCAGCACAGAGAGAAGCGTGAAAGACAGCAGATTTCAACTCCAGAGGCCAAAAACACTGGGAGGTGGCAGCTATGCCAGGCAGGGAAGATACAGGGGCAGGAGTCTGACGTATCAACACAGGGAATTATGTTATTATCTGGGAGGGAGACAGGTAACAAAGCCATACTTGGTTAAGAACTACAGATAAACACTCAGGAAGTCTCCTGCCAGCAGCCAGCGCTGCGCAAAGGCTGCTGTATCCCCATCACCCCTCTAGACACAAACGGGAATTTGGGAAATTATTTTTGGAAAATTACTTTCTGTTGGGAGTATGGGAAAGGGGATCAAGTAGGTCACTTCCCAATACCACCCACCCTTAGTACTACACAGAGGATCCAGGGAAGCCACCAGCCACTCCTGCAACCTTTTTTGGGTGTTAGTACTGGGGGCTTCCTCCTCACCACTCCTGCAATGTGCGGGTGATGGTGCTAAGCTCCTCCCTCCGGATGTCCCTCCCAATACTGTAATCCACCTCCAGGCGTTGGTTCCGTTGATCCAAGCTCCCTCGCAGCACATCTGCATAAACAGCCTCAATCACCAGGTCCTCCAGCTGCCGGACATTCTTCAGCTGTAACTGCTCCAGCAGCACTGAGTAGGGGATGCACTGTGGAAACATGATGGTAACTAGCACAAGATAATCCCAGCAGGAGAAGAACTCAGGAAAAACAGGGCCACTACCTTGATCTTGGCAGCTAGAGTGACGACTGACAGGTGCCTTAGTTTGTTCTTCTGGGCCTCTGTCAAGGGAGGGAGGTTTGCTGCTTCAGCTGTTGTCAGGGGAAAGAACGGGATATTAGAATTTATGCCTCGTTTCCCAGTTCTGCACAGAAGCATCTGTATCACACCCGTCTCTTAAAACATCTGCACACCAATCCCCCATGTGGTGCTTCGTCTTGCCAAGCTCTCCCCATCAATTCTCAGCTCAAAAGACCATTTCTGAGCAGCCTTTCTTCCCGCCACCCTCAATTGAGCCTTTCTAGCTGTATGCGTTGTTTATGTGCAGCCCAATGGACACCTAAGCCTTTTCCCTGGCCCCTCAAAAACGTCTTTGTCAGGAGGCTCTTAGGCAGGCGACAAATGGCAGCGTTAATTATAGCCAGGTATCCCGCTCGTCTGGGGCCCAAAGCACAGTCAGGCGTGTGTCGGGCCGGGGGCTCAGCCCTGGCTGCAGGGGGGTCTGTCCGGGGAGGGAGGCCCTCTGCGCCAAGCGTCTCCGGCGCGTTTCCCGCCCCGCAGGATCCCCACCACCGGGCCGGGGGGCTCGGGGCCCCCGCCCCGCGCCCGGCCTCACCCAGGTAGTCCGCGTAGGTGCCGTAGGCGAAGATGGTGAGGAGGCGGAACACGGGGGAGAACTCGCTGTCGGCCAGCTGCGGGGACACAGGGTTAGGCGACGCCGCCGGGCCGCGGGCAAGGCCCGGCGGGGCCGCGGGGCCGGGCGGGTCTCACCTCACGGACGGCGGGCATGTCCAACAACTCCCCGAACACGTAGATGCCCGGGGCCTCCAGCACCTGGTGGATCAGACTGGCGAGCGCGGCGCCGCGGGCCGCCTTGGCCAGCAGGAGGAANGTCCTCTCCATCCTCTGCATCCCCGGCCATCCCAGGCCACTCTCGACCACTCCCGGCCGCCCTTGTCACCCTGTCACGGCAGCGTTCATGTCTCCAGGCCAGCCCAGGCTGCGGTCTGCGTGGGGCGCAGCCTCTGCCCAGGCAAACAGCAGCCACCGGCTGGTTGCCAGCCTTGGTCTTGCTGGTCACAGGCACCAGCCAGCCCTCAGCTTCGTTCTGCACTTCTTCATGCCCTGCCCCACTCACCAGCAGTGTCTGCTCACCGTTCTTTTATTTTTCATGAGCCATCCTCTGTCAAAACTCCTCCAAGCTGCTCAGCCATAGTGAGATATGTCCCAACAAGGCAATCAGTGCCAGGTGAATATCCACGTATTTACGGGTCTTGCCAGTCTGGTGAATATCTGCTCTTCATCCATACACCTGGAAATATTCAAGGCTGGAATAGATGGAGCTCTGAGCAATGTGGTGTAATAGCACACCTCCCTGCCTCTAGCAGGGGTGTTGGAACAGGATGATTTTTAAGGTCCCTTCCAACCCAAACCATTCTAGGGTTCTATGATTAATGTTGAAATAATGTTGAGAAATCAGAGGTACTACTATATGGCATGGTGTTTTTCACATCTCAATGATCTATTCTATAAGCACCACACCAGAACTAAAAGAGGTGCATGGAATACCTTGTGTGTGCCCACACATCGCTCTCATTTTTGCTTTCGCACCATTAAGATGTCATTATTTTGGGCAGTGTTTTGGGGATATGTAAATATAAAAAATCTTATGTTGCAAAGAACCATACTTATGTATTTAAACTGTGCATTTCTTAAATCCCTTCATGCCTCCATTCCTCTACTGCATTAATTTTTACAAAAAAATTACTTTACTATCTGCTGAATCATTAACCATCTCACTTGTCAAGAAATGCATCCCTGATGCAGGCAGGGTATGGCCATAAAAAGATAGTTTAAACGCTCCACAAGGATAGAAATGTTTATAGTGCACCTTAAGTACCTCTTCGTGGGTGTATGAGCTGCAACAATGCAGTCATTGTTGAGGGCACGGTTCCCTGTGCCAGGTAAGAGAGAATAAAAAGTGGGGGTCATTTGGGGAAAAAAACCTCACAATTTCAGAGTTCTTCTCATCTTGTTTAAATCACATGGTAGGCAGAGGTGAGTTGTGAGGGGGACTGGGAGGAGTGCAGCCAGTGTGCATTTCAATAAGCCATATTAAGCTGTTTGGCCAAGAGTTTCCAGAGGATTACCAATTTCCTCATGGCTGGCACCTTCAGAAATCCACAATGATTTTCCATGAAAGAAAAAGAGGCAACAAATTAATGGGAGCCCGACACAGTCTATGCAGGTAGCATGGTTTTAGCATATTAAAATTGTAGAGCTATCAGGGCAAGTTTGCACTCCAGCACGTGATTGCCAGCAGTAGATTTGGTCTTCAGCTGGATCACTTTAGCACATATTAAAGGCAGTTGACTTGTGCTTTGCCAAGACTTCTGTAAGCGTAACATCTTGAAATAAGTGTAACATCTTGAAATCTTCATCTGGGTAAAGTCTACGTTTGTTAAGCTTTTACTTGCCAGTATCAACAACTCTCTTCCCTTGCTTTGACTCTAGTTCTTGTCACACAGCTGCTGTGACTGAGTCATGGAGAAGGCTCCTTTGGGGTACAGTTCTGCTCCAAACACAATTTCAGAGCTAGAAAATACAATCCGTGGCTGCCTTGGGGAGATGGATCATTGTCTCCCAAGTTTATTTGTACAGTTGTATGGATTGTCGCTACTCCTTCTCAGGGTCGTTCTCATCAGTCCCTAAGGCTCCTTCAGTGTTTGTTCTCCTCACTGAGGCTGCTGACAGCAGGAGGGAACAGTGTGGACAGCAATGGTCAGTGTGAAAAACTGACTTTTAATGTTAATGATCATGCCACGAAGATTAGGTGGACATCACTTCAAACTAATTCCAGGCATAAGAAGCAAAACAGCTCTGACTGCAGGGCCAGAGAAGCAAACATGTGCCCAGAGAGGGGAAGGCACCCAAACTCTCAGCCCTGCTCTTGTAGGGCATATTTTCATATATGTGCTCTGATGATCTTAGCTTTGAGATGTCACAGTCTCCTTTGCCTCAAAAATCTGAAGCTGAGCAAAGAAACTTCTCTGATCATCTTCCATTGGTAACTAAGCATAGGCACAGTCAATGAGCTCTCCTAGGAAAGTTCCTCACTTTGTTGTGGGCATTGTTGGAAACTCCCCTGGGTCCTCAATGAACAAAGTAGTAAGGAGCATTTCCTACACTCCTTAAGTCAGGTAAAATGGGACCAAGACACATTCTACCCAATAGAGAAAAGAAAGGCAAGGCAGATAAGGTTGTAACCTGTGATAGGCAATATTGACAAGGGCACCATCTCCTCCCTGCTTTTCCCTCTCTGTTTCTGTATTTAGGCCTGATTCACCACAGCAGTGCAGGGTGCATTCAAATCAGGTTCAAACGTAACCCTGCAGATTTGTAGTGTCTTATTACTCTCTTCCCCACCCCCTTGCCAGCTCCTTCCATCTCAGTTTTATCTCTATCGATCTGTTTCTCTCACACTCTCTGACACGCCTGCTGCCTTTCATTATTAGTTAGATAAAGCCTGGCAGCCTGAGCGTCCTAGCTACATGATGCTCGCTCTCTCCTTCTCCACTTCAGGCCCAGTTCCTGTGTCCTGTGTGCTGGCTGCCCATGTTTTTGTCTGCTCATTTTTAGTCCTGCATCAAGGGTAAAGACCAAAAGGTCTTTTGAATTACTCAGATCCTGCACTCTCCAAATAAGAAGGTCATCGTCCTCACGAGCGCAAAAGTTATGGGTGACATCTCCACAACTTAGTAAAACTTTGGCCTCATCCCTAGACTGGAGTGCTGGGTGTTCAAATTAAATTTCAGCCTCCTGGAGTCAGTAATTTCTGTGCTTTTGCTTTCTTTACAAAGCAAACACCTATCTTTATGGTCACAGGGAAACTGTGAAATGTGATTTTCATGTAACCAAAAGAGCCGAAAGTAGGAGGCGAGGAGTGCAGATGAAAGCAAGTCTGTACAACATTTCATAATTTTAAGATAAATCTTGTGACATGGAGACGTTCTGTGTTGTTATTTCTGAATGTTTGGGATTTCTGATCCTAGCTGTAACCACCCCCTAGCATCATCCTTCTCTTCTGATCTCACTCTGATCTTTAAGAAGGAAACCTCCATTCTCTTTGCACTATAGAACCACTTTCTTTCCTCTGTGCTCACTGTCCCACTTTAAAGCTGTAGAGCTGTATAGGCTCATTCTAGGTTGTTCCTTTCTTCACCACCACAGAATCCAAATAACTTGTCAAAACGCTGAAGACATTTTTTTCACCAGTCCTTCTCCAAACATAGCGGAGTCACATCTCATGAGACAATTTTTCACAACTGTGTGTAACACGAACTCTGAGACAAAAACACTGTAAGGACAAAGGAGGCTGGCATGACTTTCTTGGATACCAATATGATACAAAAGGCTTTTAACCCTTTAGTTTGTACTGGGCTAATGCATGCAGGGGTTACACCTAAAGTCAGCCCAGTATCAGCTGCTTGAAGGTAACTGCCCAATAATTCTTTCTTTGATCTGCTCTCACAGCCCTCAGGATTTTGCAGACGAGAAACTGTCTTCCAGACAGGCCTCTGGTTGTGATTCAAAGACTCCAGAAGAGAGAGGATCTTGCACTTCACTAGGTAGTTTGTTTCTGTGATTAATCACTCTCCAGTGACTGGCTCTTGTTATTCTCTGCCAGAATATTTGGTAGACTTTTCTCCAGGAAAGGAGTGATACTGCAAGCAAGTCATGTCTCGTTCTGCTTTTTGATATATTAAACAGGTTGACCTCTTTAAATTACTGAGATCTCCAGCCTTCATATCACCTTTGATTCAAAGTTATTTTTAAAATATGGAGCATAAAGCACTGTACAGTTTTCCAGCATGAGACTTACTCAGACACAGAGAGAGGTTTAATAGATTCCTCGCTTCTCATCCTTACTTCTGTTTTTACACAGACAGGGATCATCACTTCAGATTCATTGCTGCAGCATAGACCACTGCTTCTGTGTTCAGTTTTCTGCCTATTATAAACCCCACATCTTTTTCAGAGCACCTCCTTTTGGGACTGGAAGTTGTTCCCTGTAGACATGGGCATTTTTTTCCTGTTCTTGGCTGTACAGTTTGCTCTTAACAGTCTTATAAGAAGTTTTATGAGAATGACCACCTTACTGAAAGGGGCAGGTCACTCTGTCCTGGTCCTATCCTCATTATTTTTAACACTCTAACAATATTTGTGCCCTCAGTAAATTGTGTCAGGATGAACTATATCTGCTCACCAAGCACCGAATAAAATGGTGAGTCATACCTGACCCGGGACTCATTCCTGGGCCTCCATGTAAGAAACACTGCCACTCAATAGTGGGCTTCCAGAGATGACCTCCTTTGTGTTTACAGGGCGATAAATGGAGTTAACCAGCTCATTTAACCCCGTGCTCTGTTAATGTTGAATAATGCCTCTTTTTCTTATCATCATGCTTTGGGAAATTAACACTTCCGGAAGCCTGGATAGATCTAAGCCATCACCTTTCCCAAACAAACCTGTAGTCACATCAAAGACTGACAAGAACAAAACAAGTTTATGCAGCAAGATCAGTTTCCTCTAAACCAAGCTGATTGGCATTAACTGGAGAATCTCATATCAGTTCTTTGTTGCTTTGCCTAGAATTTTTCAGGTCTTCTGTTTGCTCTTTACAAATATTCACAGGGCACAGTTCTCTTCCAGTCTTCTGGGATGTCTCTGATATTCCAAAGCTTATTAACCCCTTGTCTGGTGAGTAGTAGGGCAGAGGAAACTGTGTTCTCTGTGGACTTTTTCCTGTATGTTCTGTACTTTCCACTACCACACCTTCAGCCGGGTTTCTTGATGGCACCCTTTCCACAGCTTGCCACGTCTGTGAGGGGCAATTTCTTCTACAGTCTACATCACTGGGTTCCCCCACCACTCTCTAAGATTACCTAGATTTTTTACATAGTTCATAGCTTTTTTGTTTGTTTGTTTCTGAAATAACACAGCTTTCCCAACATTTTCTGCTTAAGTCTTTTGGCCTGCTGGATGGACTGCTCTGACCTGTGGGGCTTTGCCCAGCAGCATGGCTACAGGCTCTATTTCAGCACAGGCATTAGAAGCATTTCTTTCCTCTGTCAGGCTGCTGGTTTTCATACAATTTGTTGGAGCTTATTTACCTTTTAGAATCTGGTCATTTTGTCAAATCCATGGCAACTAACAGACAGAAAGACAGATAGACAGAATTCTGAAGGTAGCAAGGCAACAACATGGGTCTCTCTTCCCTTAGGAAAGAACAGTAAAACCAGCAGCGGTGGCCTGCCTGGGCTCAAGACTCCTGGGTGTAAATGATCTGTACGTGATCACTGCCAGACAGAAATAACAGCCAGTAACACCTGATTCCATCTCTCCCCTCAATTTTCCATGTAATTTTACATAAGCTTTCCTTTGAAAAGGAAACCAAACAAACCATTCCATTTATATCACGTAAGAGTGAGGTACAAGTGACATCAGCCCTTGAGCTCTCTGTTCCCATCATCTCAACGGCTTTCCTGACTCCCCCCACCACATCTACCAAGGCTTCCTTGGTCCCTAGAAAATCCTGCTCCTTGTCCTCTCTCATATTTCTGACTCCTTTTGCTGCCTTCTGTCGTTTTACTCTTCAGGGGGATTTTCAGTGTTTGCGTCATTTAGATTTTCACCCTTCAGCTGACCTTTCCCTGGTTGAAATTTCTCCTGTTTTGTGCTTCCCAATTATACTAAACACATTCGTCAGGATTTGAAAAGGTCAGAGAGAACCTGTGTGCCTGATGTAGCCCCTTCCAGAGCTTTCTACCCTTTGCTACTCCCAGGTGAGAAAGCAGGAAAAGAAGTGCAGAGAGCAAGAAAAGCTGAACGCTGACTTGTGCTGCTCCACCATGTCTGTACAGGGGGTTTCTTGGGATGAGAATGTGAGGGATCACTGAGCAAAGTTTGCACAGATGATTTGTACAAGTCCTGTGAGAGCTAGAGATGAAAAGGCTGGAGTGTGACAGGAGCCAAGATAATGTCTGACATAAAGTCCCATGTACATGAAAGGGACAAAAGCCGGGGGTTTGGCGTGTGCGTGCTTGGTGACACACAGCGGTGCAGCATCTCACACAAACCTCGGCCGTGACACCACTGCCTGCAGTGTCCTCCTCCCACACCACGACCTCTTGGTGACAGCAAGCCTTAACACAACCACATCCCCGTGCTGATCCCCCAAACACGCACTGACATCACTCCCAAACATGTGAAAAACCTGTTGACGCTCCTAAACATGCTCATAAATTCATATACAAGACTCAAATATCCTGGCATTGGAAAGCTCAGAGCAGCCTGATTCATGAGCACAGGAGCTTGCAGGAGGCCTGGTGAAGAACAGACTCAGACCCTTCAGATATCTGTCCAAAGTTGGCATGACCTGTTCTGGCCATCCTGTCATGCTCAGGCTTGGTACTGCGTGTCCATTTGTCACCTGCGTGCATCCTGCTGCAGTGGCAGGTTGCTTTACAGCTCAGTGCTGTCTCTACTATTTCTTTCTGGTATTTTTTTTCCCAGGGTCAGTCACAGTCTTTCCTCATCGCTTTATGATGAAAAGTTTGATTGTTTTCGAGGATCTGAGGAAATTACTTTCTTGCTTCCTCATATTTCAGGCCCTGGAGTGGAAACTGTCTCTGTCATTGACTTTTTTCTCTCGCTCGTTGGTTGCTCAGCTGCTCCCTTCTGATTTGGTCTGTGCTTTCTGTTTGGTTCTTGATGGTGGAGGGAGATGTTCCCTGTGAAACACTCGGCCCCTCAAAGGCACATCAGCTTCTTTCTTTAATTTTGCTGTCACATCCTCACCATTTCCAGACGCATCCCATCGATCCCTGGCAGAAACGCGCTTGGGGACACGCTCAAAAGACCTGGGTGATCCCTCAACGGGTAAAACACACATTGGACGGCTCCACCTCCTACCCCCG
>VXBI01006645.1:250701-281166 GCA_013397375.1 Toxostoma redivivum | reverse complement strand
GAGGGGGGCTGCGTGCCCGTGTCCAAGTCATCTTTCCCCGTCTCCTTCCCTGTGTCCTTTCTCCCCCTTTTTCTTTTCTCTTTCCCAATCTGGGTGCTCTGTCTCCTTCTTCCCCCCTCCTTTTTCTCCTCTTGTAGTCGGGGACAGGGGATGCCTGAGGGGCCAGGAGGGAGGGGGCACAGCCGAGGGATCGCTGCCTCTTACCCTCCAGGTCCGGGCTCCATCACAGACCTGTTGTGCTGGAGCACTGGAGCCTGCGCTGAGGAAGGCGACTTCAGCCAAATTGGCGCAGCTGGAGAAAGGAAACAGAGGGGTCAATCCCACTTCCTGCCTGGCCAAGGTGCACCATGCAAAAGAGAGCAATTCAGATGTGGAGACTCAGCACTTGAAGCACTTGGATGCCCGGGAACAGTAGGAAACTGGGAGGCAGAAGATTGTCAGACTCATTACATGTATTGCAGGCAGGCACTAGATGGCAGGGGACTGGCATCCTAGAGTGCTGCTTGGAATGGGGCCACACTCACAGTTCCCGAATGCAGGGACACTTAAGCTCAGAGGACCATTGATGGGCTTCACACACCCATTCCTTTCCTATGAAAACGTCCAAATGCAGCATCACCCTTCCAGCCCCACATTCTGCCCCAGCCTAAGATTGCCATAACCAGCCCATAAGTGCTCACCCTGGCAGTCCAGCACAGGAGTTCCTATCAGCAAGCCACTGAACGCTGCAAGATGTGCACTGACTCAGGGCAAGCAGTGTCAGCCCCTCCGGGATCCTGCTGGATCCTCCTGGGTACTGCCACCAACCCTCTCAGCTTCAGACATCAGAGGGTAGAGCAGCCTGACATGAGCCGCTGCATTTCAACTACCAGCCCCCAAATTCAGTCAGGTCTGGGAGGTGCTGCCCTCCAGCCCCATGCATAGCAGGAACTCTTTCCCTGGGTGGGCTTGGCATCTCCACCCCAGGATATCAGCATTCAGATTCACAGTCCCAGCTGCCAAAACTCCTCCGAGTGCAGCAGAATTTTCTCCCTGGGTCATCTGCTCTGGGATTCCTCCCTTTCCCTGTCCTCACCCAGCCTGATACAGCAGGGCATATACGTAACCTCTTTTCACCAATACCGGGGTTCATGCTTCCTGCTGCCAAACCAGTAATGACTGCATCTCTGCCTCTTGGACCATGAACTCCGGGGTGTTCATGGCCACTGAGAAAAATACAGGTGTGGTGTGCCCACGTAGTGTGGGGAGGGTCTCGCTACCAGTGCCTGAACTCACTCTGCTCAGTGCTTGGAGATAGCTGCTAGGTTCCGTGGTCCCAGATCACAATTTCATATCAGTAGCTGTCACCATAGTCCTTAGTGCTAGCTGGGAGATTAAAAAATAACAGCCAACCTAGCATTCCTTCTCTGTAAGGAGGGCTGGGTCCTCCTCAGGTCTGTTTTGATTTTTTCATCACTATTTTGAGTGGAATCGTTGCAGTGGGGGAGCTGGGCGAAGCAAGGATTTGCATGAAGCTCTCAGTGCTGCAGGGTTGCTAATGGTGAGCATTATTTCAGCCAGCAGTAAGTTTCATAATCTTGGCCCAGCTCTTGTGAATGTTCCATTTTTCAGGGTCATGAGCCTCTTTACCCTTCTTCCATCCCTTCCCCCTCTCCCCAAACTGGTTGGCAATTTCATTGTTCCAGTGGAATATATCCGTCATGTGAGGTCATCGCTGCATAAGGAGAGGTGATTGATTGCTTAGGTCACCAGGGCCTGTCCCATGCTGGGCTTTGAATGCTGGTTTGGAGACCTTGCACCGGACTCTGTGCTCAAAGGCGAGGCAAGGTGATGTGGGGTGCAGAGGGGCACAGTGATGCATTCCCGGCAGCTTGAGCCACCGAGCAAACAGACTGCTGCATTCTGAACTAGCTGGAGCGCTCTGAGAGCAGACAGCTTCGTTCCTAGAGGCACAGTATCACAGCAGTCAAGCTCTAGATGTTACAAAAATACAGATAGATCATCATCTGCCAGCTGAGCCAGACAGAATCGGGTGCAACTCTTTTCCCATCCCCGGATGGAAGGAGCCTCTACCCGCTTCTCACTAACACGGCTTGTGTGCGCTTGGCTTCATCCAACTGCTCTCCAGTCAGAACTGATCTCAGCTAGGCATTGAGAAAGCTGTGAGATTCTCAGATTTTAAGGCCAGAGGGACCATTTTGATTATCAAGACTGACCTACAGCAGAGCACAGGCCAGAGAATTTCACCAATTTAATTTCCTGCACCAAGCCCATAACTTCTGATCGAACTGTAGCATCTCTTTTAGGAATACAGTCAGGCAGAGGCTGCAGCCAGTAGGGAACACACCACCTGCCTAGGTGAATTGTGCTGGTGTGTGACCCTCCTTATTAATAGTATTGTTCCTCATTTGAATTTGTCAAACTTCAGCATTTTGTAACAGAAGATTATAGATTGCACATAGCTACAGCATATGGCTGGCACCTTGGTTCTTTTATTCCTGTGATGCCTTTTTTATTTGAATAGGATTTATCTATGCCATTAAGGTATACAAGAATCCTGAACACAGAGAAGGAGTTATCGTAAGCGAATCCTAGGGCTTTCCGGGGGCACAGGAGTATCTGAACTCCAAAGCTCAGGGTGTCACATTCAGGGTTTAGTCAGAGCTCCTTTCTCTGAGCAGGAGTGCAGCAGGCTTTGCTCCTAGCCACTAGGTAGGATGTAAATTTCCAGCTCCCTTTGGTGAACTGATATGTATGCTTTGGGGCATGGCTACTGAGATCTGCTCTCTCATGTCCCAGCAGCGGCGGGTCCGTGCTGCAGGAGACATACAAAGAGGGAGGAAGCGCAGATGAGTGTTGGGAACAGCAGCAGGATTCATGCTTCCATCCTGCAAATGCATGAGAGCAGCTCCTAACAGATTAGCCCCAGTCTGGAGTGATGTTGAGGTCCATAAGCAGTAGCAAAGAACAGTGTAATTCTTACTCACTGCTTTCAAGCACCAGGATTCACAAACTGAGCTCAATTAAGTGCCCCAGGTAAATAGCTTTGTCATTCACACTCTGTCATCTGTGCATCACAGGACTGGAACGCTGAGATGAAGAGACTGTATGTAGAGTGAAAGTATACAGGTTTCTCGTTCAGACTCTGGGAGTACCCCAGTTCAGTTTTATTGCCATTAGACCTGGGAAACACATATGAAAGCAACAGCCTTGTCATAATGTACTGGTGCAGAAATCCAGTCTCTCTGCTGTGGCACATAAAGGCTTCTTGAATGGTATAAGGTGGGATTGTGGGATTTATACTCTCAGGCAGTAAGAACATTGGCATCCCCTCCTCTGCTCTGAAGGTCTACCAGTTTATTCAGGATCCACACTGGGAGCTGCATCCAGAGCCGAATGAAGGGCATGTGTTACTCTTGCCCTCCAACACAGCAGGGTCAGTGCCCAGGACACAATCCTGCTGCCGGTGGCTGACCGCAGAGTGCCCCAGACATGCTTTGTCTGCTGTTTAATCAATAATCCACAGGGACATCTATTCTCCATTTCAAAAAGAAACGCTCCAAGCACGGTGGAATCCAGCCCACACTGCCTGGTATTTTCACCTGAAACCTTCCTTTGCTTCCACACCTTCCATGCCATGGGAGATACCTCTGTCCTGCTCCCAGCTCCTCCACAATCAGTCCTGGGTGTGCCAGTGCAGGACACACTCTCAGTCTTTGGACATAATCTTATTAACAAACCAGAATGTGTTGACAGCTTTGCATCAACCGACCAAACTGACTTTGCATCATTCCTGCACTGCTCTGGAGCCACCTTTGGGGGTGGGGGCATCGGGAATCACCAGCTCTTCACTCTAGGCAGCAGAACCCATGCACAGCAGTGTCTCCAGTCTGAGGCTTGCACTCCCATGTATGGGCTGTCCCCTCCTCAGCATCATGTGAGCATGAGGTAGTCAGTGCTGGGGTTCATCCCTCGTCAGTTCATTCCATACATTATCTGCTCCATAGGGCTGAAATTTAGACAGCCGTTGGTGAAAGCCATCCAGGATTTGGCTCTGTGGGGTTTCTTATTCCCAGGTTTTCAACCTTGGAAATCCATAGACTGGGGTGTCATTACTGGAGCTCACAATCTCAGCTTAGAAGAGCAGCGATGTCTCCATTATGAGATCTTCCAACAAGTGAGGAGAGCGCAACGACCCAGCATTCCTACCCCCAGGCACATTTCTGAGGATAGAGCCATCACTGTTAGAGGTTACACGTGCACCACTACTGTACCACACTACCTGTACCTGGAGAAGGCTGTCCCTGCTGGGATGGCACTGTCCAGCCATTTCCTGCTTCCCGATGCAAAACAGCCCCTAGCCCCTGAAGACTTGAGCTGTGACTGAGAGTGCTGTGCTACAAGCAGAGCAGGCTCTTCATCCCAGGGAACTGCTGTCCCGTGGTGAGTCCCAGGCATGGCCCCAGGCACTCCAAGCCACCTTGAAACCTCTCCTGCAACTTGTGTGCCCTCTAGCCTGGGGATTCACACAAGGAGGCCCTCCATGCTTCGAATTCCCTCCCTTTCAAAATCCAAAATAAATTCTTTCATGGATTTGTGTTGCCAGACATGATCTTCCACAGCATCGTGATCATAATCCAGATGGCCAAGATCTCACCAATATCTGGCTTCAGAAGAAACTTGCTCCATTCTGCTGCCTCTCTGCAGAGCTGCATTTTAATACTGAGTCTCCTCCAAGGCTTAGAGGTTCAGGAGCAAAGAACAAAGAAATGCTGAGAATAGCTGCTCTTTTCTCCTCATCTTCATCTCAGGATCCCTCCAGAGACTGATCTTGCCCCGGAGGGAGGGGCAGGGCACATTAGCCAACAATTCTTTTTTTTTTTTTTTTCTGTGAACTTTGTTTAAATATTTAAGAGAAGGAAACTAAAAATATCCCCGGTTAATGCATCAGGAGCTAGACAGCTACTTAGTCTTGGGTGCCCTTCCTCCTGGCCCCTCTTCTCAGGTGTACTTCACAGCCAGCCCTGGCCTCTTCCCTCCTCCACGCAGGAGGGGCTGCAGTTTGTGTTCAGGGCATGGGGTGAGCAGGGGCGGACAGCAGTCACCCCTTGGAAGCTGGGAGGTGCAGCACAGCTGGCTCAGGGCTGGAGGGGCAGGGTTGGCCTCTGTATTGACTCCCTCAGCCAAACATCCATGTTTCTCCATCCCGGCAGCCACAGGAGGGCATGACCGTCGGTTGTTGGCATTCATGCTTTCCCCTTCACGATGAAGGAGCAGGCTGAACATCTCGCATGATTTTTTCTTTTTTGTACTGTGTGTGCGTGCGGTTGCGGAGAGAATCCGGGGTCAGGCACATAAGAGCTCACCGGGGAAGTGCCGGCACCGCGCTGTGCCCAGCCGAGGGAAGGGGCGGGCAGCATGAAGGGCAGCCGGGCTGCCACCGGGCTGATGCCGGAGTGTGCTGAGCGTCCAGGGCAGAAATCCGGCGGAGCGGACCCGACCTCACTCCGTGCTTTTGTTACTCAGCCTCAGTGGGAGGGGGAAGAGAAAAGGGAGGAATAGGGGAGAAAGGGAGGGATGGGACAGTGCAGAGGACATTAAGACAAGGAGTGTGGGAAGGTAATTTCATGTTAGCTAAGAGAAAAGTAAATACTAAATATTTGATAGGCATATTTTTTTCTCTTAAATTCTTTAGTGAGGCTGGACTTTTTCTCGCTGATTCACTCTTTCTCAGTCATCTTGGTTTACCACTCTTGTGCTTCCTCTTTCGCTCCCTCGCTCTGGCACACAATGAAGAGGCTCTTTTTTAATAAATGGATTACACACTCCACACTATAAATAAACACAGGAATTAAGATTCCAACTTGTTCCAGTGATAAGCAAACAAAGATGCTGAATCCCCCTCTCGGCCCTCAGACAGGAGAGTCCCTGGGGAAGCTGCGCATGTGCCTGGGCACGTGTGCTCCAGAGATCGCTCCTTGCTTTTGTGAGCATATGCTAATGCATGTGTTTCTGCGTGGACTTGGCATGCGGGAGGGGGGACGATGCACCTCCGTGCATGGGGGGCATGGGAACAGGAGAGGGTGCACGTGTGTGTGCATGGACTCCCCTTATCCTGCCTGCTGGGGCCGGGAGCTCACCTGGGGTGGCACAAAGTGCCTGCAAGAAGAGAGCTGTCTCCACTGCGGGAGGAGACACTGATACCCCTCCCTTTTGGTTCCTAGTGAAGAAGATGAGACAAGATCCTGACTGAACAAAGACACTGTTGCATCTGAGATGGAGCCCAGTGCCTGGTAGGTTGACAGCGTCCCACACTGGCAGGTGAGGTGGGAAGAAAACAGGAGTGTGGGTGGTGGGCTGCTCCCGGCTGCTTGGCCTTTCAACAGGAGGAACATTTAAATCAGGCTCTCTTCTTCTTCCCCCCACCCACCAGCAAGATGCCTCCACTCCTCTCCCGCATCCACTCCCTGCAGCTGTGGCATCTCCTCCTCGTCGTCTTGGCCGTCCCTCCTCCCGGCACATGGTCTCTTCGCTCTCGGGGCACAGCAGCCCCTCGGCCTCTTTGCACCCGCCGGAGCCCCTCGGCCCCGCGGTCTATTTGCATCTGGGAAAGGACCTCGCAGCCGGAGCGGGATTCCCGCGTGGATTCCCGCTCGGATTCCCGTGTGGATTCCCGCTCGGCCCTGCCGCGCCAGCGTGCCCTGCCCGTGCGGGGAGCAGAGCTGCGGCACGTGGTGCGGCTGAGGCGCCAGGCCGCGGGCGCCCGGCCTGCCACCCCTTCTGGATTCGAGGACGGCATGCCCTCCTCCCAGTACCCCTGGGCCATCGTGTGGGGTCCCACGGTGTCGGATGAGGATGGAGGGGACACAAACTCAGCCAACCCAGGCTTCCCACCGCTGGGATACACCTTTGTCTCGCCACACGGGATGGCGACGGCGCAGCCCAACTCCCACTCACTCCTGCACAACGCGGGGCTCAACCTGCGCGAGACCCCAGCCACCCTGCGGCCCTTCTTATTCGGGCCCCGGGGGGAAGGTAAATCTGCCCTTTGCTTCTTTCACCCCTGGTCCCCTGTAGGAGCAGCTCCTTCTGCAAAACTCATCAGGAACCTCCCCTTGCCCTGCTGCTCTCTGGGGACCGGAGGGAATGGCCACCATAACCCCCACTCCTCTGTCTTGCAGGTGTGGACCCCCAGCTGTACGTCACCATCACCATCTCCATAATCATTGTCCTGGTTGCCACTGGAATCATATTCAAGTTCTGGTGAGTGGAGGCTCTCACTGGGCTGGTGTCTACTGGAGGACTGTGGGCTTGGTACCCATTTGTCCTAGGGGTGCAGATCTGGTGCTGCAATCCCTTACAAGGTTTGACATTTGGCCACGCTGGGCTCTAATGCTGAGTGTAGCGGGGTCCATCCCACAAACCTCTCTGTCATCAGGAGCTGGGGCTTGTCTCTTTACCTCACTCCTTACTCTCTCCCCAGCTGGGACCGAAATCAGAAACGCCGGCGTCACTCGGGGCAGCAGAGCAGTGGGAGGCAGCAAGAGAGCCAGCAGCCCCTCACAGACCTCTCCCCCACCACTGTCAGCATCCTGGGGCCCTACGGTGACCCCCTGACCCCCACACCTGAGGCAGAGGAGTCCAGGCAGGGCCAGGAGGGTGCGGACAAACTGGGTGGCCATGGGAAGAATGCAGCCTTCCAGCTCAACCGGTGAGTGGGCAGTGAGCTGGGGCAGGAGGGGCTGGCAGGGGACAGGGGGACATGCACGCTGAGGCAGGACAAAGGTGACCTTGGCTAGCAGGAGTAGTGGGTAGGGGCAGTGTAAGCGCTAATTAATTTCCAATTCCCTCTTTCCCCCAGAATCCCACTGGTGAACCTGTGAAGCTCCTGGGAGAGGCTGAGCTGGCTCCCCCACCCTCCTGTCACAGCTGGCGAGCGTGGACTCTCGCTGCCTCTGCTACCCCAGGAAAAAAGCAACCTCCTTGTGCCACGGCCCGCCACCACCACCATTATTAACTAACCTCACCAGGATGTGCCTGGGCAAATGGATGAGCTGGGCCTCCTTAGCCTCCTGCTGGGGGAAGGTTGGGGACCCACCCTGCCCATGCAGGACAAGGGTGACAAGAGAGCAGAATGGTGGGAGGGAAGACAGCTGGTGGTGGTGTGAAATCTTGACCTCCCCAGCCCCTCTTCTAGCATATGTGCACAGACACAATTGGATCTCCATGACTCTCTCACCAGTGCATGCCTGACATCGGGGGTAGGCAAGGTGGAAAGGCGTACCCCTATCCCCGTGGGCCCTCACCCTCCATGTGTCCCTTCCCATGTCGTGTGCTTTGCAGTGAATGTCTGGAGTTCAGTGGCTGCGGGATTGCCTGCCAGGTGACTCAGACGGCAGCAACTTAGTCTGTTCCTGAGACCTTGGCCCTCCTGAGAGTCCCAAGGGTGGGTGAAGCTTGGGCAGAGGAGGCTCACAGAGCATCTGGGCCCTCACAACAACCCATTTTCTTGAATGAAATATTATCTTCCCCCTAAATGGAAGATATTCACATCTTTCCAGTTTCTTTCTGCCTAACACTCCTTTGGGTTTTTTTCTCTCCAGCTTCTATCTTTCTTCCTCTCTCTGTCCACAGTTTTTTCCCCTCAGTTCCCACCCCCATGCCACTTCTCTTCCCAGTTAAAGTTGGAAAAGATTCCTACAGCTTTCCAAATGTTTTAATCTGTTGAAAGCCTCCTTGCTGTCCCTCTCCACCCCTTCAGCCTCCTTCAGCAAGGTTTTTCTGAGTAACACCAGTCTATGATCATGCTTTCCAGAAAATCCAAGGTGAAGCCCTCTGCTCACCATGCTATTTAGCAAATGTCCTGTACACAGCTAAAGAGTGGAATACAGACGTTGCTGGGCATGAGGAACTTGAATTTGCTGGGCTCAGGAAGACATCTGCTTTCAGATACTCCTGGCACAGGCAACAAGGCAGCAGACAGGACTCTGTGCCTGGGATCACCAAGAGCAGTTTAGAGATGACCTTGGCAACACTGGAAGGGTTGCCAAGTACTGCTGGTAGGTCTCTCCTGGAGTGCAAGGTGACTGGAAACCCACAAGGCAGTGCTCACCAAGGGCATGAGAGAGAGGTGTCTGGGCTCCCAGGGAAACTTCATTCAATTCCCCAGATGGCACAGATATCTGTCCAAACTGTGCCTACATATGTCCTTCAGGGCTGTGGTGGTCTGTGGGGCTGGAAGCTGCACTGTCACTTATTTGTGTGAGCAAGATCCATGCATCTCCACCTCTTCCTAGGCATGGACCCATGGGTGTCACTTTGTGAAAGTGTGAGATGGCATATTTCAGCTTAATGACCACAGTTCCTCTTAGCTTTTATGGACAAATTCAAATTAATTAAAATCCCACACTGACAACCACTGAGGTGAAAAGGTGCACATTTAGATAAGGTTGCCCCTACAGTGTACAAACACCTTTAGCTGCTGGACTGATGAAGCCAGAGGCAGGAAAATCCCCCACAATTTGAAGGCCCTAATGCACCATATAAGGTCTCTGACAAAAGTAATCTTGGAGAGAGGGAAGCGGCCTTTCATCCTTTATCTCTGCACTAAAAGCCTGTTCTTTATAAGACAAAGCACAGGGAATTTCATAAGGGGCCTGGTTCCGCCCGTTTACCCAGCTGAACCATTAGGTGTTCTCGGGTCCCATCTGACTCACAGCGAAGGGCATTTAAATGAGAGTGTAAATTAAATAAGCTTCCCAAAAACAGTAGAGATTTGGAGAAAATGACAGGTCAAATAAAATTACTGGCTTATTAAAAGCACAGAGTAACTGAAAGATGTAGGTGGAAAAGGACTCTGGAGATCTCTAGTCTAAGCACAGGTTGAGTCTGTGCTTATGGCAGGGGATATTAGTGCTTTACCGTAGATTGATCTGTTACCAAGCCTATTCTTATTTGGGATCCATGCAAGGCTTTGGTGCACATTTAAGCTGCAGATGGACAGGGAAGTACCAGGTGGCGGTTCCTGCTCGCTGCCCCATTCGTTGCTACCCCTGTTCCCCCTCTCCCTGGCATGTCCCTGCTGTGGAAGGACATCTGCAGGAGGCTGCACAGCTGATTGCTGGCAATTTACAATACCTGGAACTGGCTGAAATAATCTTCCAGACCAGATTAATTAGATTGTTCTTTGATCAACAGCATTTGTTGAAACAAGGCCAGAGTTTAGACTCTTCCACTTCAAGGGCTGTCCTATGACTTTCTTTTTCCACATGCTGTGTGGAGAGAAGGTTTGTAAGAAAGTGGCAGGGGACCACAGGAGGCATAGTGAAAACATTTTCCAATACTTGATGTGGGGAAGCCTTGCACTCTCCTGGGAAGGCTTTTGTAAATTCTGCAAACAAAACAGATTTTGGTGGTTTTGGGTTTTTTTCCTTCCCATTTACATGTCCCTGGTTTTGGTAAAAGTATCTCCAGGGAGTGAAACTTTTCATGGATACTGTGCTGAGGGGAAAGCTGGTGAAGCTGTGCAGAGAAGACTCTTACAACAACAGAGACTTGCGTATAAAGAACATATTTTCTAAGAACAATTTTCCTACCAAATATGTTTTTATGATAATCATTCAATCTCTCACACAAAACAGTTTAGATACAGGGAAACAACTTCATTGTCCTGCCCAAACATTCATTGCTATGCTTTGTCCCTGGACAAAACACTCAGAACACATGTGGACACACAAGCTTCTTCCAGTCAATAAAGAGTCCCACTGGATCTGTTTTCTCTGTGACTGGAGCCTTCCCCGACACAGACTGGAGCAGAGCATGCCTGAAGTCTCTACCCTGGCCCAGGGTAATATTTTGTAGGATGGGTGCACATGGGTGGGTTGACAGCAATGAGTACCAAGACAGGGACTTTCTGAGTCACAGCCCATCATGAATGGAGGAGAAAGATTTTTTTTTTTTCTTTCCATTAGAGACAAAAGTGTGCAGGGAAACCAACTGGAAGTGTTCGTAATCTTGGGCTAATTCTGCCCAACATTTCTATGCTGTTGGTTAAAAGGGAACATCCAGGTGGGCCGAATGAGATGAAACAACTGTGTCTCTGCTGAGCTCCTGGAGAGCCCTGGCTTTTTGAACACAAGGGTGGTCTCTCTGTGAGCACAGTGGAAGGGAGGGAAGTTCCTGCTTTGAAGCATGAACTGGAGTGTCCTTCTCTTTACCCAAGAGAGTGGTATGAACACAAGGCCAAATCCTGCTTTGGCTTCCCCATCTGGTTGGTTGCAACAGGCAGGCAGGGAGCAGACCTCCACTGTGTGCTTCCACACCTCTCCTCCAGTCCAGTTTCCAGGGACTCGCATCCAGCCAAGCATCCCAAAATTCAGAGAGGGCTATCTACCTCTTCCTCAATGGCACCCAAGTGCCCTTGCAAATCTGGTCCCTTCAATTCCCACTCCACTTCCCGACGAAGAAAAATGCTTGGAAAGGAGTGGTTTGTTCATTCTCTGCAAGTTCTCAAACAGGACCACATTGAGACTGTTCTGAATAAAACCGTGGTTTTGTTTTTTCACTCTGATGAACCACATCTGTGGCACAGCCTTAGAGCTGAGACCTGCAGCACAAAAGTCCTGGGTCAAACTCCAGCTCCCCAGCTACATCCCTGCTAATGTCCCAATGTAGTCCTGGCCCTACCCTGGGAGGACCATAGAGAGAAGTCCCCTTCCTTCACCAACTGCTGGCTCTCTACTCCTCTTTTCCTGTTGTTTTCCTTCTCCCACTGTTTTCCCTCTTCTCACTCCTGTCCTGTACCATGGTCTCCCTCCTGGCTCTCTCTCCTCTCCTAGTGTTTTGCTCTCCCTATTCCTCTTTGGTCTCCCTTTGCCACTCGGTCTCGTTCTGTCACAGCTTCCATTGTCCTCTCCAGCCTCCCTCCTGCTCCTCTGCTCAGTCTCGCTCTTCCCTCTTCCCTGCCCTTGTGCGCTGTGACATATATTTTTGTAGGATTTATCTTCTCCTTGTGGTGAAATATTCAAATCTTGTGGGATGTTAGTTTCAACATTTTTAAATAAAACTTTGCAAAATATTGAAAGAAGACCTCTTGCTTCTATGGAAGGTACCATACTGAAAAAGTTAGGATGGGATGAGAGGGAGTGCACCCTGGGCAGACCCCATCAGGATGGGGGCTCAGACTGCTGGCATCCCACATTCTCTTCTTGGGAGTAGGGGGGCAATTTGGCCCCATATCCATCTTGCCTTGGTCTCTTTGCCGACTAAAGGGGCCCCTTGACCACCCTCATGCATTTCCATGGGAGGTGGTGCCTGGTAGAGGTGGAGCCCTTCACCCACTTCCCCACCCAAAGCTGCTGTCATGTCTCTGGAGCTGCTGCCTCCCAGGCACGCCTTTGGGCTGCTTGTCACGCCGTGGCCAGGGTGTCCGGGAGAGGTGACAGAAGCCGAGGGGAAGGGAGGGACATGCAGCGCTGCAGGCGCAGAAGCCTCCCTCACTCTGTTCCCCGCGGCTGCCTCCGCAATTTCTATTTACAGCCCTGCTGCCTCCCCTCCTGGCCACAGTGCTGCTGCTGTTGCTGGTTTCCAGGGCTGCTCTGTAATTAAGCATCCTTGTCTCCTGCAACTCCTCCACTTGCCTAGCCCAGCGGCAATCAGGGCAGGGGGCGCACCAGGCTTGATGGCCACTCCAAAGGGCTGCTCCCTGGCAATGGTTGGAAGACTGCTGGGGATGGGAATGGTTCCCAGCCCCTGCTCCCTCCACCCTGTCTGAGTCCTCTGGGCACTGGAGGTGTCCCTTATCCTCTCCTCTATTGTTGGAGGAAGGAGCAGGGTTTGCTGACCAGACCTGACCTCTGGCTCTGGAGTTTCTGCCCACTGGAAGGACCTTTCCTGCTGCAGGGCCAGGCCCCTCCACATGGCACCCTGTGCCCTGGACAGGATCTCTGTGGATTGGTGGTGGCCCCAAGCCCATCAGGGAGCAGACACACTCCTGTAGTGTCTGTCCTGGGTACAAACACACAAGAGGCTGAACAGCACCTCTTCTGCCTCTGTGCAAGTGTGGGAGGGCAGAGACTTTCACCCCTGCTGCTTTAGGTGGAAGATCCTCTCCAGTAAACAGCTTTGAGGCTGGGCAAGCCAGAGAGACTTGATGGAGGTGGTGATAGGTTCTAATTGTGCTGAAATTACATTCATGTACTCATTGGTGCAGTGAGATGTTTTGCACAAACCTCATCTGCTTCCAGCCAGAGCTTCAGCCCTTCCTGCTGACTTCTCTCTGTCATCAGATGCTTTTCCTCTGGTGCCCTCTCCGCACAAGCTGGGGCTGCAGGCACTCAGCCAAACATACCCTTTTTCACCAGGACTCATTCTCTGACTCATAGGAGAAGCTCCACAAGCTGCCCCTTACTCTTCTGTCTTCCTGAAGCACTGAGTCTCCGGTCTAGTCCCCTCCCCTCCCATCACCACTTCCCACTACATCACTCCTACCCACCTGTCCATGTTGACTTCCCACCCTTCCAGTCTGGTCCCAGCCCTGACTCCTTTTCCAGCATCTCCATTCCTTTCCAGCCTGCAGCTTTGCCTCCTTCCCTAGCATCTCCCCCACATCCTGTTCTCCAGCAGGGAGCTAGCACTGGGAGTTGCGTTTTGAATTAAGACAGCAGAGATGGGAGGAATTAATGCAATAATTTAAATTCAAGAAAAACATATAAAACCTGTACCATGACTTCAAGACACATAAAAGTCACCCTAATGAGTGGTCAAAAAACAAGCATGAGGTGTTGCTGACTGCTGTGATTTCCTGGGAGAGTAGTTCAGAAAAACATTTTGAAAACAACTCCAAAATCTGGGATTTCCTTCAGCTGAATGCCTTCTACAACCTGCTATAAATTATCCCATTATGGGAAAAAAATCAGCTGGAAGAGTCTGTATTGAAGAGATGTGGCAGCAACCAACAACACTTGCTTATTTCCCTTGCTGAAGGACCCTCTCCAGAGTTGTGGCTGGAAGTTAGGACTCCATGTGCTCTGTCTCTGCCCTCCTCCCCAGGCCTGTGCTGCTGGATATGATTTCTTTGTGTTCCTTTGCAGCACACCTTGTGAGAGAGCCATCCCAACGCTATGGGCATGAGGGGAGTAGTGGGAAAACACCTGTGGAGCTGTGGCATCCCTGTGCTCCTCGAGGAGGGTGTGGAGTGGGCATGGGAGCATGAACAAGCTGTGCTAACTCAAGTGTGAGCCTTTGTGCAGGGGAAGGGAGAGCTTCAAACGCAGGTAGCTCTGCACTCTACTAAAGGGACCTGGCTGTGTGGATGGCCATTTAATTAGGAGAAGTGCACAACTTAAAACTGCCATAAAGAGTCGCCCTAAAACAAGCAACCTCTCATTTCATCATCATGTAAAAGAGTTGAGTAGCTCCCTTGGTTCATTCCTGCTTTGATCCTTAGAGGCAGAATTGAATCTTTACTGAGGGCTGCTGTGTCTCCGAGTGCACATTGCACTCAGTGAATAATAGGCCATTCAGTGACGCATTCCACATTGATCCAAAGCCCAGCTTTCTCCGGGAGTGACCAGAATATAAGCAAAACCATCTTCAGCCTCAGATCAATCCTCACAAGGGATCTGGCAGGGAAGCAAATGCCAGTCTCTGCTCCAGGGCCCTGTCCTGCCTCTCTGTGGCTCCTAGTTAGCGCTCCAGTGGCAAGAGAGCAGATGCTCTAGGGCAGCCAGTCTAGTTTGAAGCTCAGACTTTGTCGACAGCTGGACATACCACAAGGGTTCAACAAACAAGCAAGCAAACAAGCCTGGGGTGACTTGTTTTCTATCAGAGGAACATGGTGTGATGCCTACAGCATGCACTGATCAAATCTGAGTTACAGCCTGGCCTGGCTGGGGAGCCAGTTGGTTTTCTTGTTAGTTTGCCTATGAAAGGACGCACCAGAATCACAGACATCGTGATTCTCTCAGGTACTCTCTAAGCCTTGGTAAAATGACACAGACTGCAGAAGCTTTCTGAGCTCTTCCCAAACCAAGGGGCAGTCAGTGGTGGGTGTCCTCTGCCAGTGTCAGAGGAGTCCATCTAGCCAGGTAAGGACACAGTTTTGCCTGAAGAAGTCCATTAACCAACACATGAATGCAGTGGTTAAATTCACCTACAGTGGAAGTTTGTGCTGGTCTTACTATGCTGATTCAGACACATTTGGCAATATCAGGAAGAGTTATCTAAGCCTGAAATGGTTTCTCTCCCATGCCTTTTTCTGCTTTGCCAATTCTTTTCTTATGTGACATATTATACAAATCACACAAACATCACATGAATGAGATCCAATGCTCTCTGTACCCTGCATTAGCTGGATATACAGCAGGAACCCTAAGAGGTTCCTTTATAATGAGATTCCTCTTATACTAAGCATCAGGGCCTCCATGACAAAACTGAATACCAAAAATACTGTCTTGGATAAATGTGGGTTTCTTGTACCTGCTCACATTGGCCAGCTTACGTGTAGCTCCCTATGATGAGACTGATTTTCCCCTTGTACCTGCAAGTTAGAGGAAGGCTGGGATGAAAGGGTGACTAAGCATAACACTGCTTCTTCCAGTGTTTTGGTGACAGTTCTTTGTTAATACTCAGGCAGTCCTGCAGAGAGAAACAAATTGCCTAACTAAAATATAAGGAGCTGAGGCTGCCAAGCAAAGGCCTAAAGAGAGGTATGAGGGAGCAGGAATATATGAAGGAGGACAGGAAAAGGCAGGGTGAGGAGAGAGTGGGCAGAACCAGATATTGTGGCTAGGATTAAATAATAGGGCTGGAAGGAGAAGTAGGAACAAAGGCAAGGATCAGAATAGAAATTTAGAGCTAGGGGGCATTAAAAGCACTGGGTAAGTGAAGACATGGTAGGTGAGGCAGGGCTCTGGCAGCTCACAGTGACCAGGGTGCTGCCAGCAGTGAAGCCCCAGTTTAGCCTGAGCACTTACCCAGCTCTCCTGACCCTTCCAGCTGTATCAGGAGCAGCAGTTGAATCCTCCCCTGCCTGCCTGCCTCCCGGGGAGGGAAGGGAAGGGAAAGCACATGCTCATGGATCAGCCCTCAGAGCTCAGCCTCATTGCTGCAGTGGTGACCCAACCCATGTGCGAGAGATGTGGGACTGTCATGAAATGTAGGGGCTGAAAGTCCCTTTTGCAGGTTTAAAGGTCTCAGCCCTCTGATGTTGGCTCCAAAGGATGATACATTCCCACTTAAGAGATGCTGTTCCCTTTTCTTGCTTCCTTATCTATGTTAGTTGTCTGGCCATCATTTTCCAGGAGCTGAGATGGAGTCCACTTTATGTGACCTACAGAGGTACCAAGAACTGAGCCATAGGGATTGTGCTCTGAACATGCACGGCACTGAGACCACCAAAACTGAGGCTGTCAGAGTCCGTCCTTGTGCTCCCAGAGCCAGTCTTTTGGACTCTAGCCTTTACCACTAAAGGGCAAGGACAGTTCCACCTGGAGCAGGTACTGTAGTAGTGCCTGGTGAGGGAGGAGTGCCTCAGACCTGGAAATCTATGCACTGGAAAGCCCAGAAAGAATGACGCATAAAGAAAGTGCTTAGCAAAGTGGAAGCCAAGGATGCAAATGTGAAGGAAGGAGTGAGTAGTGGTATGAAACAGGGAGCACCATCCTCTGCACCAGAAGGGTCAGCTGGAAAAGAAGTGCATGATAACCTGACTCTAAGCGTTTATCAGGATGGTAGATGAAGGAAGAAGCTGGTGTTTCAAAACTTTGAACTCACTTTGCATCCTGGGTGGTTGCTGCCATTTGTTTTCTTCTTTGGTGATAATAGTACGCCGTTTCTCTGCACGGTTCACTGCACAAATGATTTCACATACCCGCCCGAGCTGTGCTTTATTGTACTTTGTTTAAATATGCAAAATTGTATGCAACTCCATGTGACGTCTTATGCAAATTGATTCTTGTGTTACTGTGCATATTTGAAATTAATTTGAGTATGATCACAGCCCTGACTCTGAAGCCATTGTTTAGACTGAGCACTCACCCAGCTCCCCTGATCCTTCCAGTTATCTCAGGAGCAGCAGCCTGAGCCTCCCCCGCCTGCCTCAGCCTTGATCCAGAAGCAACGTGCACTGGAGATGACACAGCTTAGATGAAGGTCATGTTCCAGGTCTCTGCTGAGTTTGCCAGTTAGTGCAGCCAGAAACTGAGTATTTAATGGGGAAACTGGAGCACCAACCTCATGTCCCAGAAGGATCTGCAGACATGCACTCATGGGGAGCAAATTTTAATCCCTGCAGAGCCAGGCTAGACTCTGGACAAGGACATGCCATCCAGTGGCTTAACAGCTCACCAAGATATCCAAAGGCATCTAGGCTTAGGAGGAAGCATTGGTGTTACAACATCAGGAATTAAAGATACTTTCTGGAGAAGCTTGTTAACAATCCCTTTCTGGCAGTGGATCTGTAGATACAAGGCAAATGCTCTACTGACAGGGTTCCACGTTTTTAAAATGATCAGATTCCATTAAAAACGTCTACTAAACACACCAGTCATAACACAGGCAGCAATATATTGTGTATGCTAGTCTCTGAACACATTGAAGCCATTTCAGCAACATTCTTCATGTTAATTTTCCCTTTTCTCCTCTTCTTGGTTATGAGTCAACAGCTAGGCTTGAAACCCCTAACCTTCATCACTGAGGAGCGATTTAGACTACGTCACTCTGGCAAGGACTTAATCATCTGTTAAAGAACAGAAGAGAGACAGTCAACCACTGAGTTTGCTGTAACTCCCGTTTTATCCCTGGCTCATATAATCCACTGTAATCTGAAGTGTTTCATGTGAGGATTTCTGCATTGGGCAGTTGAGTGCAGGTGGGTGCCACGAGGCAGGGGTGGCTGGAGCTGTGGGCCACATCCCAGGGCTGCTGGTGTCCAGGGCTGGCAGCAGAGAGGAGTGAGGCAGGCAGTGCTCCCAGGCAAGTCCAGCTGGTTCACTGTAGCACCCAGCCTGCAGCTGCCCTGGGAGAGCTGCTGTCATCTTTCCCCTTGACAAATGCTCCTGGGGCATCCCCTTCTCTCATCCCCTTTTGCCATCCTGTGCCAAGGTGGTCTCATTCAACTGACTGCACACTCTGGGAAAGGGGTGATGGATGGACCCTGGCTGGGCACTAAGCCAGTGGGGGAACTGGCCTCAAAGCCCCTGAGTGCCCAGCTCACTCTGCCCTGGGTTGCAGTGTGGAGGAGCCCTCTTCTGCTCATCAGAAATCCCCTCAGATCTGCAAGACACCCAGCCATCACCTGAAGCAATTGGTCTCAGGCCTGCCTGTCACATACTGTCCCCTCCAATTTCTGTGCTTAGCTCTCAGCACACTGGAGGCACAAGGATGCACATCCTGCACTCCCTGGGTAATTAAAACCCTGCAGCACTCTGCAGTATCCCCAAGATGCCATCCCACAGCCTCACTTCTAGGCGAGCCCCAGGCACCCAGCTTGGCTTGAACTGCTTTGAGGGCAAAGTTGTTATGAAAATGTCCTGCAATTGCAAAAGAAAAGAGAACTGGCAGAGACCTCCTGCCTGTGGCAGGCAATCCCATTCCATCCTCTTGCTCAGAGACTTCCAGTCCCACAACAAGTTGTCTCCTGGCCTCACTGCTACTGTTGAAAGGCTGTTCCAGATCCTTGCACTGGCAGGTGGAAAGCTCCTTCTAATTCCCATCCTCAGTTTACCCATGGCCCAGCCTGTGATAACTCATTCCTGTGCCAGCATTGTTCTCAGGCTTAAATTCAAAGTCAAAACCCTTTGTTAACACAGAGTTAATGTTGCTTGGTGATAGCTCATTCATTCCCAGAACATTATGTTCATCAAAACGCAAACTTGTGGAAAAACAGGGCATTTAGAGCTAAAATACATGCTCAGGCAACCTTACTTGTGCACCTTCTGAGCTGGCAGCTGCCAGAGGGACTGTCAGCTCTCTGTCTGCATCCACTGCGTCAAGTGTAAAGTGTTCTGTGATGATCAGTAGGAGCCTTACCTGGGACTGGAGGGGGTAAGCAAGGAGGGGAGAGACAGTCCCTCAGGGGCAGGCAAGGGGGAGTTCTGGCTGCCAGCTCTGGGATGAAAGGCAAAGTGTTTCTACCTGTGGGATCCCCAGGTTCTTTCAGTGCACCACTTTCAAGGACAGAAGGAGATTACATGTGATTAGGACATCCTAGGGTAAAGATTTCACCAGGCACTCCACTCTGCAACAACACTGAAGGCAACAACTTTCTGGCAAGTGTCAGCTCATAAAAATGCAGCCATGTGGCATCAGTGCTTTGGGGAGAGCATGCCAATGCTCAGCAAGAGAGTAGGTCCTGACCCACTGTACTGCAGAGTCACTGGGGTGGGAGAAAGCCATCTTCACAGCAAGTTTAGCTAGCCCAGCAGGTTTGGTACAACCACAGCTGGGGAGGACTCCTGCAATTTTTGGCAGCATCAGGCTGTTTGCCCTTTTGTGCAGCTGCAGTCATGCTGTTTCTACTACAGAGGTTGCTCTGTCCAAGGTGAAGGATGCTAGAAGGCTACCATGAGCTCCAGCCCCATCCCAGGCTCCCTGTTAAGGGAATCCAGACCAGGATTGTCAGCACAGCTACAGAGATGTACAGTGCACAAGAGCCAGGGCTGAAAATTTTGGAGATTTTAATATGTGGTGATTGCAGAAGCTTCAACCACAGAAGCAAAGAATAGCCAGAGGGACTCCCTCTGTACACCACTGCCCTATTACCTATGCTGCTGCCATTTCTACCTCACCTTTCTTGCTACATTAAAACATTAGTGCTTTAGAAACTGCTAATGTTTAAAACAAATTTTCTTACAGTGTTTGCTGCTGGATACATATTTTCTAAAGAGTGACTTATAGGAAGTTCAGTATGAAGGACAGTCACAAATCCTGCCCTAGACAGACTGCTCAGCATCCTTCTGTCCAGCCAGGCTTTATGCTGGGCTCCTGATCTCCAGAAGTTTTGGGGCAACAAGTAGGATTTCTCAAATTTATTCTGTACTTTCTGTAGTTTTTTGCATGTGTAGTGTGTGCAGTACCTGCCCTCTTGCTGGCTCAACCCAAAAGGGCAGCTGGCCATACTTGCCATAGCAAGAATGTGCAGATGATGGGAGCTGACTGGGGGAAGCAAAGGACTGTCAGCTGGCAGGTCTGGAGGGCTCCACTCCAGAAAAAGGTGACAGGGAATAAGCAAAGAGCAATTTCTCAGGTGGCAGCTGCTCCCCAGACAGAGCCAAGGCTTCTGCGACAGATGCTCACTCTGCCTGCAAGGCTGGAGGAAATGAAGCCCCAGGTGACCATGGTGCTGAGAGAGTTCCTGGAAAACACAAGCATCCTTGCTAAAATGAGGCCCAGCAATGATGCAAAAGATTTTCTAGGAACTCTTGAGTATCTAGGTGAGACTGAGAACTGCCCTGAGGATGTGGAGATCATTATGCAGTCTGACATGGAGGAGGAGCTCAACCAGCTGAGTGGGATGGAAGCACTTGAACCTGCAAGAGTACTACTCGCTGCATCTCTGTACTCACCTGCCCTTATCCAAGGACTTGTTGCTTCCAGTGAAGCACTGGGCAGGAAACGTGTGCCCTTGGGTCCCACATTACTCCAGGCAGAACACCTGGCCACAGCTGGATTCCCTAAAGCTCTGTCTAGAGAAGATTCCATGTGGAGAATCAATAAATAATCCAAGAGCTTTTGGGTCTTGTAAGAGGGCCCAGGAACAAGTTCGCACCTCTTGTGCACTCAGCTTGAATAGTGGAAAACTGCCTAGAAAGCAGACAGCACTGTGGAGGGTGAGGAACATAAGGAGGAGAGTGCAAAATGAGAAAAGGACTGTGTTGTGTCAAACAAGCAGAACACGCTTATGGATACAGGCAGTTGGATCTGCTTGCCTCTGAAACAGAAGAAATAAATCAAATCCTGATGGGATGCACCCACAAGTGCATGAGTGAGACAGCAGAAGTCATTGCAAAGCCACTCTCGATAACTCTTGATTGGTCATAGCACCTGGGAGAAGTACCTGAAGACCTGGGAAAAGCAAACATCTCTCCTGTCTTCAAGAAAGGCAAGAAGGAGGATCCAGGATCAGTCAGCTTCACCTTGATCCCTGAGAAGATGATGGAACAGGTAATCCTGGGAATCATTTCCATGCACATGGGTGACAAGAAAATCATCAGGAATAGTCAGCATGGATTCACCCAGGGGAAGTCATGCTTGACCAACTTGATAATCTTCTATGATAAAATGCCTCACCTTCAGCAGGGCCTTTGACACTGTCTCCCACAAAATCCTCACAGACAAGTTGCTGATGTATGGGCTGGATGAGCAAACAGTGAGATGGCTGAAACCTGGCTGAATGACTGGGCACAGAGGGTGGTGAGAAGTGGCACAAAGTCTGGTGGGAGGCCAGTACCCAGCACTGACTCCTGGCTGATAGAGGCCCTCTGGGTAATTCCTAGCAGGGGCTGGCTGGACCAAATGACCTCCAGAGCTCCCTTCCAACCTTAGCCACTCTGTGATTCTGTGAAACCACTGACTGGGAATGATCTCTGATGAATGCCACCCCAAGCTGTGCCTGGGCTTTGTCTCAGGCAGCAATAGCTAAACTGGGCTAAAACTGCAGCAGCCGTGTGACAGAACGGGTGACAGCAGGTCCCCAGACTGCCCTGTGTCCCAGGGCTGAGTACTCTGGTGCAAATACAGTCATGGCCTCAGGAGATGGCAGGCTAGATGTTAGATGTCCTCTAACAAGGACAGGATGACTTCTCCATCCCAGGAAGAAGTAGAATGAGGGAAGGATGAAGCTGCTATGGGAGAAAAGGACATGATGGACAGGGAAACTGTCTGCAACTTGTTCTGCTTCTCATCAGGAGCTGTTCCTTCCTGCCATATGGCTATGTGTCCTGCCTGCTGAGGAAAAAGGAGTGTCCAGGTATGTGATACGGGGGAGAAACAGTGGCAAGCTTGCAAGATGTGCTGTGACTAGCTAACACTACTGCTGCTTAGCTTAGCTCTTTGGGAACTACAGCACAAGGAGGACGATGAAGTAACCCTGGGAGATAAGCTGTCTGCAGTACAGTGAGAGGAAGCAAGGCAGCTGGTGAGTTCTCCCTGCTGATGTTGTAAACACATCTAAAAAAGTACTTCCCTGAACGTGATGTTTACCTGAAACTTGGGAGTCTTGCCCTGAGGGATCTGCTCCAGATGCTGTGAAAACTCTGGGATACAATAAAGGCTCAAGCGCTGCTGAAATCTGAAAAGCCACCCAGAGTGATGCAGCCCAAGCCTGTTATCTCTGAAAACCTCTCAGCATGTTTTAGTCCATAATGAATTCCAGAGGGGTTCACGGTGCACAGACTTGATGCATCTCTGATGTTACATACTGTTGAAACACTTGTAGCAGACCGTCCTTCCACACTTTGCGGTGCTTACCCACGGGGCTCCTGGCAGACTCTGTTATCCCTAGAACCCAAACAGCAGACTACTTGTCCAGCACTGCATTTTATCCTGGCTGGATATGCCTCCTTCCCTTTCAGCTGGCCATAGCCTCAAGCCCCTCTCCCCCAGCCTCTTTCTCATCCCTGTCAGGCAGCAGCTGCATGTATGAATTAGCTTCCCCTCCAATGTGCACTTCAAACCTGAAAAAACCCTCCAAACTTCAATTCATCAGGAAGATCACATTAAGCCCATCTAATCTCACTGTCTGACAGGGTAACTGCACTAGTGGAGTGGGGGGGTGTAGTAGATGTGATACGTCTTGACTCCAAAGCTTTTGACAGAGTGAAAGGCACAAACAGTGGAAAAAAAACACAGTTGGAATTGCCAAAAGATACACACAATTGCCAAAAAGTATATACAGCTGGTTTGGGGTGATTGCACTGTCAGGGTGGAAAGGCACTTTTCAACGGGGCTGTGGTAATCACTAGATTCATTTTCATCACTGAGAGCTTAAGCTGTGTGATAGAAAAAGCTTTTTAACTATCGAGCAATAAAACGCTGGACTAGATTGGCCAGGGAGCCTTGTCACTGTAGGCTGTTGAGAACAGGTTCAACAAATATCTGTCAGGAATGAGTTGTGTTTACTTAATCTTGTCGTCAGGTCAGAAGGCTGAATTACATGATTGCCTGAGGTCTTGTCCCAATTTCATTTCCCCCAATTAAATTAAATAAACCTCAGAAATCATTGTCAGAAGCAAGCTGCAGCAAGCTATACTTACTGCATCCCCCCACCACCAGTCAAGTGTTAGATCAGCACTAATCCCATCCAGGTGTAAACCAGGTTCAAGACCTATCATTCTTTCCCCAACATGAAAACCAGCACCCTTTCAGTTCTGCTGCGCAGGCACGTGGCACATTTAGTTCAAACCAGCTTTTGTGTATTTCTCCAAAGAACCGAGCCTTTTCTGAGATGCTGGGTTTTAAACTTCCTTTCTTAGATAGCTTATGGGAGCAGGCATTGTGTGGGAGAAACACCAAGATGTCAACTGCATAAAGAGCACAAGACTTTGGACTGATCTCTTATCCTTGAAGGAAAAACTCTTTGGGGGATGGAGCAGAAAAATGTGGGCTTGTGGGCCTATGTTCAGCACATCTTTTCTTATAATGCTGTGCTTGTCATGCTAACCTGCTCTGCCTGCCAAGGAAGCACAGCAAATTGCAGGGAGAGGTAAATCTATGCAGCCTTAAAAAGAGCCAAACTCAGAAGAGAAAGGGACTGCCCAACTAAATCATGGCTGAGCTTCTTCCCTTCTATAATGGCTCATTTCACTGTGCACATCCCTGTGCATAAAATGGATTTTCAGAAAGAAGCTCATCCATTCCAGCCTTTTGCTAAGTGAAGGAAGGCTCCATGTCCGCTCATATGGAGAGCAGGGGTAGGCACGGTGACAGACTATTATTCCAGCTCTCCCACACTGCTGCCAGCCCTGAGCCCACTTCTGAATATGAGTGACAAATTGTATATAGCATCGTAAATAAGATTAACGTAATGATCTCTTTAAGGCTGTTGTCTTTGTGATCACGTCACATCGGGGCTTCATAATCATCTCGTGAATGATGAATGCACCCAGATCTGTCTCTTCTTCTGTCATTTCTAACCAGCGAATCTCTGTGTGCAAAAGACATTCCTGTTAGCAGGAGCAAAGAACAGGACCTCGCACTTCTCTGCTTCAGACTGTGAGTAATTCTCCTAAATGCATTTAATCAGCAAACTTCCTTTTCACGCTGCTTTTTGCTGAGCTAGAGCCATTACTGCAAGCAGAATTATTCCCAAGGCCAGTGACATTCCTCCATGGTGGCAGTTCCCTTTTGACTCCACACATCATCTGCCTCTGCCCAGCATTTTACCCACCTAAAATTCGCCTACTAATTCCTTTCACTTCGGCTTATCTAGCTGCCTTCCAGCCCTTACTGCATCAAATGCCCTACTGAAATCCAACTAGATTAGATTTACCAATTTCTTTTTTCACCCAGGTAAGGGAAAGGAGGTAAAGAAAAGGATCAAGTTAAGGGCACACAGTGCTTTTGTTGATAAACCCATTTTGTATTTGATTCCATTTTCCACTTACTGCTGTAGCTTTAATTCTGTTTTCCTTCTGTAATTTGTTCTTAACCTTATACTCTGTTGAGACTAGACTAATGGGTTTGCAGCTGCCCAGAGTACTTTGTTTTCTCTCTTCCTGAAATATAGCTCTTTTTTTCCGGCCCTGACATGCTTACTCTGAAGTTGATGGATATGCTGCAAATCTTTGCTCCCAGAACTGCTGCTTCCTCAGACAGCTTTGAAAAAAAAAAAAAAAAACAAAACCACAAATACTAAGGTAAAGTGGTGAGCTCCAGTCTTGTTTCTACAGAGCTTCTCAAGGTTTGCTTTTGCCTTAATACATCAAGTTACTGTTCTCTACCCTTTCTTCTATCCTCTTCTTCCACCTTTTTCAGCATCATCCTTCTTATTGAGAAATGACATGAGGCAGCTGTAAAGACCCAGAGGTGTTTTAGCAGCACTGTGGTGAGCACTGAAGGTGGTGTGAGGAGTGCATCAACCAAGCACCCACCCCTCTACTCTCCTGGTGAGCTGAAAGCCACAGTTTAGGCTATTACAGGGGCATGTTTCTCAAAAAGAGGGGGCCTGAGAAGTGACTGTTTAACTTCTGAAAGGGAACAAAGATCCCCTGAAACTCATCACAGATTCTCTGACTGCAAAGAAATATGCAGACACCTAAAACAAGAATTTGAAGGAGTTATTAAAGTCTCTCTGCTTCTGAAGGGGTGAAGTTTTGTGTAGGGAGGGAACTCATATGCTGCAATACAGTTTTAAATGACATTTCAGTGATTGCTACTGTTCAGAAAAACACAGGTGTCACAGCTTGAGAAGTCACCCCCAAACCAACCAGATCTTGCTGTTAGGAGATTCATCTGTAGTATAAAATGGGACAAGTTGTGCTACAGAGGGTGGCGAGCCAGCTGGAGAAGAGACATTCGTGCAGAAAGGCTTTACAGATGCTAATGCTGCTGTCAGCACAGATGCATTTCCACAGGGCCAAACGAGCATACTGCCCTTCTGGCTCACAGCGTTGTGAAGACACTGAACACTGGCTCATGGAAGATCAGCAGTACAAAAACACTGACCCACACAAAAAGTCAGGTGGGAAGAGATTTCTAAAAGTCTGTAGTCCAATTCCCTGCTTACAGCAGGGAAACTCCAAAGCTAGACCAGCTTGCTTAGGGCCTTCCTCACACAACTTCTGAACACCTCCAAGGATGGAAATATCCCAGTCTTTTTAGGCACCTCTTTCCCTACTGAACTGCTCTCAAGGGGAAGAAATTTTTTCTTATACATGTTTTGATTTTTTTTGTTTCACCATTTGTCCCTTGTTTCTTGACCCTTGTTTGCCACCTTCTCAGAGTCTGGTTTCCTCTTCTCTACAGCTTTCCTTTAGGCAGGAGCAGACAGCAACTAGACACCCCCTCGGTGTTCCTTGTTTAAGAAACCCAGCTCTCCAGCCTTCTCCTTGCGCTCTGTGTGCTCTACCCCTCCACTGTGGGGGCCTTTTGCTGGCCACACTGCAGTTTGTCAACACCCATCTTGTACCGAGGAGCCAGTCCTGGGTGTAATCTTCCAGATGGTGCCTCACACCTCTCAGGTGGATGGAAATAATAATTTCCCTTGATCTGCTGACTACACCTTTGCTAATGCAGCCTAGGCTTCAAGGAACTGTTATTGCTTGAAGGGCTGACTACTGAATCATGTTTAAAATGCTTCTTGATAACTTTTGTGGGGATCTAATAAAATATAGGGGATTTTGCCATTGAGAACTTATCACTCTACTAGAGTAGGCTTTGCTTGTGCACATGTGGTGTGCTTTGGCTGTGCCCACTCAAGAGAGACCCTCTCAGGCACTTCTGATGTAACTGTGATTTTTTCCCTGTGCTGAAGGTCCTCTTGCTGTCCTGACACATCCAGTGAGTGATACCTTTTCCTCCTTTGAAATGATGGGATTTGTATTCATGGCACATGGGCCAGAAGTTGCAGTAACTAACTGCCCTTACTACACTACCGTGGCCAAATGAACTCAGCCTGGAGCCAAAGCTGATCCAATCACAGGTTGTTAGATTCCTGCCCAACAGGGACCCACCTCCAAGTTCACAGTCCCAGAGAAACCTACTTCTTTCAGTGAAAAAGGATTGGATGGTTGCTGCATATGCTTCAAATTCCAGAGTGTATCCCAGGTGGTGGTTTCTGCTCCTTGCCCTTAAGAGAGCAAGATGCCACTATAATGAAATGATTCAGGCAACCAAACATATGCAGGATAACACGCATCTATAACTCTCCATTATTGTGTATTTCTAAAAGCTTAAACAACACTAAGCGGAAAAGTTACCAAGCAGGGGAAAATGCAATCTATTTCCATGCAGCAGAAAAAAAGAAAGAAAAAAAAGAAAAAAAAAAGAAAAAGAAAAAAATAAAAACAAACAAACAAACAAAAAAAAACCAACCCAAAAAACCCAACCAAGAATGACGTGCTGAAATGCTCTCTGCTGTGTGCTGCCAGGGGATTTAATCAGCCAATTGCCAAAGAGATGTCAGTTCCCTGAAAAGAGTGAGGACAACACGCCTTGGTGAGAAATGTACTCTCAGGATTAAAATACTAGCTTCAGGATAAACCAAATATTGTCCTACAAACAGCTAACAATTTGGGTGAGAATGAACAGCCACCATCCTTAAAATGTGTGTCACTACATCATCATACCTTCCAAGTCCATCTCTGTCCATCTCTGCCTACTGGTCAGTAGGCAACAAATTCAGGTACCACTTGAGCCAGCTTAATGAATACATCAGACCAGGTTTACCAGCCCTAGAAGCCAGCCAAGCAGGATCCTGTGACATAAAATACCACCTATATTACCAGAACAGCCACTGTGAGAAGTACAGTTTACACACAGACAGCAAACAAAAGGTGTTCATGCACAGGGAGTACAGTGGTACTGTGGAAGGATGGTCTGTAATCATAACTGAAGGGCCAGGGGTGGGTGCTTTGTGTTGGGGTGGTGAAGAAAGAGAGAAATGGAGAAATCAGGAGAGTAGATAAAGAAGGAAAGCGCTGAGGTGGGAACGTGACAGTCAGATGTGATTGTGGAGGAGGCAACAAGGATGGGAGATGGAACAGGCATGGAGGTGTGTGTTTGCCACCCTCCCAGGCCAAAGCCGCACAGCAGAAGTTGTTACAAAACTTGTGAGAGAGCAACTGTCGTGGTAACCGGCTGGCTTTCTCCACACATTTTCTTTTCTGAGCTTGTCAGGAGCTGGTGCCCTCAGCAGGAGGTGGGAACCCGGCTGTGTTATTCACATGATTCTGCTCCCAGGAAGGAGGCTCCACTAACCTCCACCTACCACCTGCTCCAGGGCTCCATTACCTCCTGCAGTCACTTTGCATTGCTGCTGGCTTATTTCCTTGCTGCAGAGTTGTGAACCTCTCTGTCACCCCCTGCCCAGCTCTCAGCCTGGGCTGGCAGTGATGCTGGGTGAACGCCATGGCTGGTGCAGCCTGGCCACCCCTCCTCACACAGCTCCGAGCAAGCTGGATAGATGGAGGCTGTACCAGAGCTGGCCTTTCTAATGAAATGAGCTGGTCTGGAGACTAGGCTGGGCCTGGGGGTTTCCACTACGCATATCGTGTTACTTGCTGTGGGGCCAGCTCTCAGCCAAGCCTGCCTCCGTGCATAACACATCTTCACCTCACACTGCTCCTCCTGCGCCCAGCACCAGTGGTTTTACACAGGATTTTATTCACCATGCTCCTTAGCTGAACCCAGCTGGTCAGTGTTATGAAATCCTAGAAGCCCTAAACACACACACGTGGGACTTGGGCATGTCTCACCCAGGAGAAACCCACAGTGCCAACCAGGATGCTCTTCCCTGGTGTGGAAAGGAGCAAGGGCTGCCAGGATAAGTAAAGGGAGGCAACAAGGAGCTGGGAAAGAAGGTAAAGAGATCAGCTGTACTCTCCAGAGAGGCACACCCGTGTTTCTCTGACTTTGCCTCCTCCAAAGGAAAGGAGATAAGACAAATCAAGTGTCTGTGGCAGATGTTAGTCACGCTGCCTCACGTGCTGCTGAAGGGTGCTCGGCAGTGCGGGGTGGGAGGGGGAGCAGAAAACTACACGCACCCTAAGAAAAATTAACCACTTTGTCCCAATTCTCAAGTGACAATTTCCCTTGCCAGGTATAGGGCATTCTGACAAACACTCCCAGTTATCAAGTCCAGGCCAGCCCTCTTCGAGGAGACAGTCCTGTTTCTTCCTGGGCAGCACGCAGGGAGGAAGGAGGCTATAAAGGACTCTCTGGCAAAGAAGAGAGAAGTAAAAGAGATGTCAGTGCCAGGCTGGAGTTCCTCTTCCAAGGCATAAGATTGAATACATTTGCTGCGTTGCAGAACACGGAGAGAAATGTCACCTTCAGAGGTGATCTGACAATCACAAAAATAAATTACATAGAGGAGAGAGAGAAAAAAAAAAACACAACAAGATGAGCATTTGTGAATATTCATGAGCAAGTCAAAACTCCCAAATTAACAAGGAAATTAATTTCCAAACTGATTAGGCTGCCAACTCCTTTTATTTAAATAAATCAACAATTGCCTTCATGTGACTCCTGCTGAGGAACGCAGAGAGCTAATCCTGACTCCTCCCAGGAGGAAGTTTGGTGCCACCTGCGATGACCAATACCCCAGCACGTCCTGGGGACAGGCAGGCGCTGTGGCCGGAGTCGCCGGGAGATTTCCCTCTGCCCACGGCTCCGGATGTTGCGGTTTCACGATCGCCCGAGCCAATCTAACCGCTGGCTGCTGCGCTTGTGCTCTTCATGGCCCCACCCTCTTACTTAGGTGGCTAGGAAAAGCTGTTCTAGCATGCCAAGCTGGCAGAAAACTCACGCAACAACTTTAAAAAAAAGAGGTTTCTCTCAAGTCAAAGCACTGAAACAGCTCAGCCAAACGCCCGGCGCGCAACACCACAGGTGAGGAAGGTAACCTAACCTGACCTGGGAGGTGGGCCCAGCGCCAAAGTTAACCCTGCTACGAATTGCAGAACGAGGTGCATCTTATCCTAAAGTGTGTAAGACAGAGCAGAGCAGCAACAGCCCAGCGCGGCTTGGTGATGCTGTGGGGTGTCTGCAGTTTGGTGTGGGGCTGACCAGCCAGCCCGGCTTAGCCATGTCGTGGAGCGGCTCCGCGATGTCTCTCCAGCAGGAGCAGCCTTGCTGTGCCCGGGGCTCAAGGCAGTGAGTGCCCGCTGCTCCTCCCTCCCCCTGCACTGCAACGCGCCCGGCAGCGCCAGCGCACGGGAGGCAGCGGGAAACTGCCAGACGAAACTTGGGTGGCTTCAGTCTGTGAAACTGAATTCCTGAATTCTCAGAGACTGAGAGCGAGGGCGAGTTGCAGCCCCCTCTGGGGTCAAGTTGTGCACGGTTACAAATACAGAAACAACTGGTGTTTGGGTGAGGTTACACGGAGCCTCCGGCTGCGAGAAAAGGGTTGCCCTGTTCCCCTCCACGCTCGGCCTATGCTCTCCTGTTGCCGACAGGGAATGAGATGGTCCGGTTTGTCCATTCTGGCACAAAACTAGTTCGCGGGAAGCCCCTTCTGCTGGCTCAGCAGGACAAACACGTTTAACAGCGTGCCAGGAAATACTGGAGCCAGCGCGGGCTGGGACCATCGCCGGCGCTGGCAGCCAAACTTTAGGACAACTCCTCTGGATGATCGCGGCGGGCCGGGACCGTCCCAGCCGCTGGCAGGCACAGTGTTCGGGAGACCTCTGGACCAGCCCCATCCCGCACCGACCCAGAGGTGGCGGCGGCCGAATTAGTTATTCATGCATGGTCATGAATATTCATGAGGGCTCCTGCCTCCCCCCCCCCCCACCCCGCACGCCCGTG
>VXBI01006645.1:198656-250397 GCA_013397375.1 Toxostoma redivivum | reverse complement strand
AAGCGAAACCGCTGATGACGCCGTTCCGCTCCTCTCGGTGACCCGGAAGCGCCGAGGCGCGCCCCGCCCCTTGACCCGGAAGCTCCTCCCCGCTGTCTTTCCGGTGAGGAGGCCGCCGCCGCCGGAGCCGGGCCGGGGCCGCCGCTGGGGGGGAGCCCGGTAACGTGCGGGGCGGCGGGACCGCAGGCGGGGGGCCGGGCAGCGAGACTTCCGGGGCCGGGGTGATCCGGAAGCGGAAATGGAGGAGGGCGGGCTGTCTGTCTGTCTGTCCCTCCGTCTGTCTGTCCCGGTGTCGGGGGCTCCGCCACGGGGGAGCCGCGCTCCGGGCCGGCCCCGCCCTCGTCTGCCGCGGGGGGAGGTGGGTCCGGGCCCTACGGGGAGCGCCTGCCCCGCATATGGCCGTGGTGCCCCGGCCCGCGGGCCCCGCGGAGCGCCGCCCGCTGCCATGCGGGGCCCCGGGCGCCCCGGTAACCGAGGCGGTTTATTTGCAGAGCCGGCCCTGGAAGGAGGAGAAATGCAAGAGGAGGGAGAGTGAGAGGGGTAAGGAGCTCCCAGAGCTGCGTGAGTGACCCCCGCCCCTGCCCCGGGGGTTGCCGCGAGGTGGGAGGAGGTGGGATGGGCCGCAGGTCCCGGCGTTGGGGGCATTTGAGCGCCAGGGTGCGGGAGAAGGGATTGACCGCCTGGAAGGAGCTGAGGCGCAGAGTATGCCCTCTGCCAGGCACCTGTTCCAACAGAGGCTCGCCCGGTCGGGGTGGAGGCTACACAAGTGTCGAGGAACGGCACCAAAGTTCTGTCTCTAGTGTGCGGGTTTGGGATCCAGGACTTTGTCAGGTACATTTGGGATATTCCTGATGTGTGTTCAAATGCGCTTGTTCTAAAGGAATAGCAGCCTTTGAACTTTCTGGTGCTTATGATTTCTGGGGAAGCATTTTTGCTTTTGATCCAACAGCCTCTGTGGCTTTTAGCAGCCTTAGTATTTCGCAGCAATTAAGCCTAAAAGCTCCTTGTCATTGAACAAAGATCTTGGGCAGACAAACAACAGTCTAAATTGTTCCCAAGCATTACACTCAGGGCCTTTTGTTGACTGAAAACTCCGTGCGAATAGGAAATAAAAGCCATGCATCTGGAGAATAAAGAAACCCATGTTAAAAGTCAACCTCTGAACAAATACCTGCCTATCCAACCTTGATTGTGCCTTCCAGAAACACAGCCTCTACCTCACCATATACTTGCACGTGCTTTTATCTGTCTGTTTATGATTAAAGTGATGACCTGCCAAGAAGTATAAATCCATCACGTTAAGTATGTAAATCTGTGAAGTACTCTCTGAGATCTAAACTCCAGATCCCTTGTCCCTTGTGAATTCTTTGGTTCACTTGGTTGTTTTTTTGGTGTATGTACATTTGTGGTCTGTACATAGAAAGTGTTTTTGGTTTATATCAGGAGGGTACGTTGACATCTGTCTGATACTAGACTGGTGAATAGGAAGAAGGTCCCATCTCTGGCCTGTTTGTGGAAGCTGGGATGATGAAGGCCCTGCAGAGGGAACGTGCTGTGTTACAGGGTTGAAGCTCCAGCCCATGTCTGGTAGTTATAGAGCAATTGGAAGGGTTACGTGCAGAGTTCTGGTAACGTAAGTGTGAGCAGCGTCTAAGTGGGGGCTGCCAATAGGGGTGCATGTTTTCAAAATACCCTTTTAGCCTAAAAATGGGGTAAGGGCGGGACAGCTATGGGTACTAGGACAGGAGGTTGGTGGAGTAATCTTACCTTTGTTTTCTGCCTTTGGAAGACTGGCTTGCTAGTGAAATTGCATGAAAGCTTCAACTTTTACACCGTTTCTCCTTTTCCTCCACATTCTTATAACTCCATCATACTTCAGCCTTTCAAGCCAGAAGTTTGAGGCCTGATAGATAATATGCTCAAGCGTGAAGATTTTTGGATCGGGAGGTGGATTCTTAGGGAGTCTAATGAAATCAGCGTAGCTATCCTTTGAAGAATCAGAACCATATTTGACTTGTACACTTTGTAAACTGAGCAAACAAAAGTTAGATTCTCTGTAAAGTTCTGGTAGAAGATAAGATGGAGACAAGTGGCCACTGAGTGCCCTGGTCTCTGCTAATCTGGATTTTGGAATCTGGAAATGGATTTGCCTTTCATTACTTTTTAAATAAGAAAGCTGTTGTGAAGTTTTTGTGCTTAAATTGGCATCTTTCTGTTTAACTCCTGAAGTTTGCAGTTGCAGCCAAGGGAGTCTTGGACAACTACAAAGTTTCTTTGGAAAATGCACCTGATTATTACATGAGACACTGTGTTTTTGGAGAGTCAGGTTCACTTTGGTGTTTTTGATGTGGAAGCTAAGCAAATAACAGCTTATTTATTTTAAAAACAAAACCAAAACCAAGCAAAAAACCTCAAACTTGGAAATTCCAAACAAAATACCCCTCTTGATTCAGGTGGTGCTCAGTTGCCAGGAATGTGTTATCTCCTCATGTGTGTCCATCCTGTGGAAGAAAAAAGTCATGTAATTAGGTGTTACATGCATAGGGCTGTGCTGTGGGCAGTGTACTTAATAATTAATTTGGCTCAGAAAAGAAAGCAGAGGAAGGAAGGTAAGAGTCTTGCCCCATCAGCCTCTGATTGAATCACAGCAGTGTAAATCCAGAGTAATTCAGTCAGGCAGTGAGTAGTCTGACTGCATGCCACGAACATAAGGTAAATAATTTATCCTTAAGTGTGTTTATTGGTTGATTTGCAGTGAGTGAGTGAGGCAGGAGTACTTGGCCTTGCTGTTGCATGAGCAATTCATAAAAACAAAATTATTGGGTAATTTGGTTCATTTAAATGCTGCTTCTCCACATAGAGGAAAATTATCTTTGCGTTTTGGCTCACACACAGCAGTTCCACATGTATTTATTCTGTCCTGATATACTTCTGTAATGTAAGTGTTTCAGGCTACTGGGGGCATGCCTCTGAGCTCCCCTGATGATTGAGATAGACCTTACAGAAACAAAATATTGTTTAATTATTAGACCATTGACAGACCATAACAGAAATAGGAGTGGGACATTTTGCAGGTAGCTGCATGAAAAACCTACAGTGGTTGCACTCTCTGCCTGATGTATTCTGAGCCTAGTTTTTACCTACTACTTTTGCCATATTTGTTTAGGAATAGATGTATCTTCTGCTTCAGAAAATATTGTTTTGTTAATTTCTTTAAGTTTTGAATAGTGTTTTTGCGATTGTAACAATCTTTGTCCACTAATGATATTTCACAGAGGAATGTAAGGATTAGAAAGTGCTTCTTCAGTTAGGTGTTCCCAAAGAGATCGTATCTCTGTGTTCAGGAGACTCTCTTTTGATGTCTGACTGGTCCTCTGAATGCAGGGAGAGTTGAGGTGGAGCAGTGGGCACTTGACTGGGGACAGAGTCCTACAGAATCTTGTCCCAAAGATGGGAAGGAAATGGGCAGTGGAGAGCTGTGACAGGATCTCGCTTGGAAATAGGGTTTCTCAGGAGTGGGGGAATCAGGTTATTTTCCTACTTCTTGGTCTCGTTGGAGGAGAGCAGGAGTATTGAGTGTGTTTCTTTCAAGAGTGGGGCTGGAGTGACCAGCAGGAAGTTAGGAGCCCTTAGTTTGACTTCTTGGTCTGCTGTGGCTGTCTGTTATCTTGGGCAAGTCTGTTTCCCTCTCTCTGCCTGTCTTTCTTCCTGTGTAACATAATGCTAATGTCCCTTTGCTGCATCTGGGTCCTTAGTGTTGAGCTGGGGTGGAGGGACAGGCAATGTCCAAAATTTTCATTGTCTGTGGGGTCAGACTGTCTGTGATGGTGAAAAACGGTTTTCATCTGTATTTGCCTGGTTGCAGATGCACAGACTTCATTTATGCCATGTACTTGGGTGGATGATAATTGGGAAAATTTGAATGTTTTCTGGGTTTCTAGTCAGTCCTGTTTTTTGCATGGAGGACTACTGGGCAAGGGGCATTTCAGATGGACCCATGCCCATGGGAATAACAGGCACCCTTTTCTCTTGAAAATATTTTTTTTTGTTTGGGCAGATAGCTCAAAAGGGGGGAGAAGTTACTCAAGAAAGACAGGAGTGATTAAGGAACTGTCACAGCATTAGACTGAGTCAGTTCCATGTTGGAGTCTCTTTGGGTTTAATGGATTTTTTGTGTCTGTCTGTCTTCCTCATCCTCCATTCCTTTTCCCTTCCCCCTCTTCCTGCCCCCTGTGCCCAGCTAGGATGGAAGAATCTCATTTCAACTCCTCCCCGTACTTCTGGCCAGCAGTGCCCACCGTCTCGGGACAGGTAAGATCTTCCAACTTGTTATGTTGGTCTTGCTTCCTGTTAGAAGTTTATGCACAATGAGTGTTTCTATTGCATTTCTTGCTTGGCCAAATGCTAGGCAAGGCTGTGCCAGGGTATGCTAAAACCTGTCCTTCTCCCCCTTTAGATTGAGAACACCATGTTCATTAACAAGATGAAGGAGCAGCTGTTGCCCACAGAGAAGGGCTGCAGCCTGGCTCCCCCCCACTACCCTGCCTTGCTGACAGTCCCCACCTCTGTGGCCCTGCCCACTGGTATCTCCATGGACTCGGACACCAAACCGGAGCAGCTGACACCACACAGCCAAGCCCCTGTGACTCAGAACATCACCGTGGTACCAGTGCAGTCTGCTGGGCTCATGACAGCAGGTAGGGCACTCCAAAGGCTTTGGCAACGTGCGAAGGGGACTCTGGGATGGGGAAACACGAGGTCCTGGAGAATCTTTATTTGCCTGTAGATTACTTCTAGTCTTACTGATGGTGTGGACTTCGTGCCTTGGTGTGGTTTCACCGTGTTGCACTAGATACTCCATACATCCACCCTCTTTATGGAAGTTTGACTTCAAGCAGTGGAGACTGGGAATGCTTTGGGAGGGGAAGCTATCCTTCTGTTTGTGTTATAGTCAAAAGTAGGTGCTGCTGTGGGATAAGGAGTTTGGGCATAATTCCTCCACCTTCCTTTGTTTGCAGGTCCTGGTCTGGTGATAACTTCCCCATCAGGTTCTCTGGTGACCACAGCCGCCTCTGCCCAAACCTTTCCCATCTCAGCTCCCATGATTGTCTCTGCACTACCCCCTGGCTCCCAGGCAGCCCTGCAGGTGGTTCCAGACCTGTCCAAGAAAGGGACAACCGCCCTCACTGAAGGTGGCGGGGGCGGGGGAGTTGCCCCCAAACCACCCCGGGGCCGGAAGAAGAAACGATTGCAGGAGTCGGGGCTGCCAGAGATGAGCGACCCCTTTGTGCTGACAAACGAGGATGATGAGGACCAGCACAAGGATGGCAAGACATACAGGTGGGGAGTGGGGTTAAACCTTGACTGTAATATTGCATGGGGATGGGGGTGTATTTAACCCTTCAGAGGGTTACTTGGGGAAAGAGAGATCTCTGCCTTGTACCTAGAGAGTCCCTGAGTAGACAGTCTTTGAGCTGCAGGAAGAGTTGAGTTTTCTTTCTGGTCAGGAATATTTACAAGCTGATGGGTTGACCCAAAACTAAGGATTTCCTTTTAGTGGACAGTCTTGATTTCCTGAATATATAGTTGTTAATGTTACCAGGTTAGTTAATGACCAGGATGTTATGGAGGCTAAACTATATCCTTGATGGCACAGCCAGGCATTATGGCTGGTGTACTGCAGAGTGCAGTGCTGTCTGGTGCAGCTGGAGCACTTCTGGTGTAGCTGAGAGCCCTGGTGTACATGGGTGCTCCTCAGTTAGGACTCCAGTCTGTCCAGTGTAAAGACTACAAACTGGAGACACACAGAGCAAGAAGTGAACTGTGGTGATAGTGTGTGCTCCTGTGTGTATTGCCCCAAGTGATCTCCTTCTATCTCAGCATTCCAAACAAAACAAGGGAAAATTTTCTTTTTCCAAATTAAATATAAAAGTGTTTCTGAACCCTAAGTGTTTCTAAGAGGGAGGAGAGTTCTGAGCCCTGAGGCTGGGTTTCTGAGCTTGGAGGGATGTGGCTTGAGTTTATGAGTGATGGGGAGGGGAGAGATAAGGTAGGAGGGAATCCTTGAACCAGAGGACAATCAGTGTGGATGTTTAAGAAAAGATGGGAACAAGATAGAGCAGAAAGTGGTAAGGAGTAAATGTGATAGTCTGTCCTAGGTGGGAAGCAGGAGCACTTGTGGTGATTCAGTGATAGGTATTTCTGACAGATGATTAAGATAAATAATAGGTAAAGTAGTAGCTAAATTGAAACAGAAGTAGAATAGGTCTTCTCACTTCCCTATAATGTGCCCAGGATCCTATATCAAATAGTTTTCCTTTCATCATCCTAGATGCTCTTTGTTTTGGTCCAGATTTAGTTATCTTTCTGGAATTAAGCCATAGGAAATGAAGGCATCAACACAGAATCTGTGCACCCACCTCAGGCATTTTTTCACTTTTAACTATAGTATTTTTTTAATGTTTACACTTTTTAATCAACATAGTTAAATAGGTACAAAACTAGAGCTTGAATCAGCCTTTTTATCTTAGCCAATGTCCCAGTTCTTCCACTTTGAAAATATAATCAGCGTATGGTGAGGAAGGGTGGGAGTGTTAGGTAGCTTGCTATTTGTAATCCCACCATTTATTTTGGGCCATAGCCACAGTTCCACACTACTCAAGCTGCTTACAGTCTGGGTTGCTAATTAGGTTGTTAAATATGTATTTACAGGGGACACAATTGGCAGTGAACACTAGAATTAAAGCTGAACCAGGGCTTTAATTATAGCTCCTTGTTTACTTGTAAGTTTGAAAAAAAAATGCCCAGGACCAGGTGGAGTGACTCAGCAGAAACTTTATGGACACACATAGTCTGTGTAACAGCTCATGAAAAAGGCTTTGCAGGGAAAAAACAGATGAGTATATATGTGGGAACATGTAATTTCCTTATCTCTAAGATTTCTTTATGTTTAGTCTGAGTGTGGTACCTCTTCCACCAGCCCCCACCCCAAGCGGACCTTCCTCTGAGCAGTGCTTAGGTGTGAGAGAGCTAAATTGAGATTTATCGAAGACCACCAAGGAGTACTTCTCCCCTTCTTGAGATCTGCTCTTTGGATGATGCATTCTATGTGCAAGTTTGGAATTAAAAATGATTGTTGGAAAAATAAAGGAAAACGCAATCATCTCTTGGAGCTGTGGGAGAGAAAACCTTTGTGAAACATAGTAAAATCATTTATAATATGCATATGAATAGATTCACAAATTAAAACTTTGAGGAATACTGGGATCCTGCTGTATTCTAGAGGATGATTTCAGTAGTTCCCGTCACTACAGTATGCAGACATATGCTAGCTAAATTAAGACTGTGGGTGAGATTCATCTACTCCTGCTTCTTTCTCAGGCTGGAGGAGGAGTTGGTTTTGGCATTCATATGACTACGTTTGTATGATTTCACCGATTCCCATGATGAGACACTGAGAATAATGTGCTCAGATTCCTGGAAGGAGTTGTACTACATTGATCAGTGTGATTTTTTTAGTTTAATACCCAGTTCCTAAAGCCTAGGATTATTTTGTCAAATTTAACTAATTTTTAAGCTTTGTTTTTGAGCTCTGTGAGCTCTCTTGTCATGAATGTCTGGGCAGGTGGCTAGTATTTGTAATTCCTGACTCCTAGAGTGGTGATAAAGGCAGAGTAAGGCCTTGAATGAACAGCACAGCCAGGCAGATGTGGAAGGTGTTGGAGCATAAACCTTGATACATATACTGTAGCTCATCCCATTCTCAACTAAATGTACAGATGCCTGCTCCAGCAAATGGCAGCTGTTTCACTGCTATATCATCTCTTGAAGTGAATTAGCAGGCTGCTGTGAAAGTGGTGCAAGAATCTCTATGACTAGGTTTTGGTTTTTTTTAGAAAAGGTGTGAGGCTTTTGCTCACAATACTTGCAGATCTTTGATATCTGTCCTTAGGATTAAGGACTCTGGCAGAGTCCTTGGTGCTTTGCGTTGTGCTACTGGAAGAACGCTTGTACCTGCAGGGGACAGCATCTAACCCAGTCCTGTGAGGCACTTTCCTTCATGAGTAATGTCACTCCAGTCTTGTCTGGATTCATCGTCAGCTCTTTGCTAATCTTCCCTGACATCTTCGTTGAATTAGCTTTTTCTTTGGAAAATTAGATCAGCATCAAGAGTCTTTCTAGAAAGATGCTGGCACTGTGAAGCACATGGTTTCTTCCCAGTGCTTTCAAAGGTGCTGAGGAAAAAGTAGCAAACAGGTCCTGGATACAGTAGGATTGTTTTTTGGTCCTGGTGTGGTGCCTGTACCTGTGCTTTTTTAGAAATCTGTGGTGTGATTGGTCAGTGGACAAGACTGATGAAGTGGTTTGGCTGCTCTGGGCCAGATCATCAATTCTCTGTCTCTTGACAGTTCTCTAAGTGTTTCTTTGTAAAAGGAAGAGAGCTTTGTGATAGGCATTGCTAGGCTCTGGTATTAAGTAAAATCTAGGATGAATACCAGTTTATAGTCTGGAATGATTTTGCAAGCTGTGCTCTGTAGCCTTGGATACCAACAGAAAGGTTGTCGGCTTGAGAAGGGCCTGCCTCACTGTCATGGTGTGATCAACAAGCTTTGTCTTCTCCACTTCTAGTTTTGAGTTTCCCTTCCTTTCACTGGGGAACAGCAGGGAGGTTGGGAAACAATAAGTAGCTGAGGGACATAGGAAACTTCTGAGATGAGTCCAAGGTGTGAAAGTGTACAGAAGCCTTAGTAAACTGAGCTGTAGAAGGTGAGGAAGCTGGATGGAGACACTCATTAGGGAGCTAATTATGTACACAAGGAGAACCAGTGGCTTGAATACAGCAGGTGGGCATCTTCTTAGACATGTCTTGTTTTAAGCCTGTTTTTTCTTCCCTGTACTGGATTTAGCGTTACTGTTTGGTAAACTTCCAATAGTTTTGAATCAATTTGTAATGTGGTGGCTATGGGTTTTGTAAGCCACATATGTCTGTGACAATATTGTTGAATTTCGCCAGTTTTAAGCTTGGAAAAATTCCATTAAGAGTGCTTCGAGATGATTTATAGTTTGGTGGCTGAAATATGTGAAGGTTATGTTCTCTTTGCTGTTTCTTGAGGCTTGCACAACTCCAGGCACTCAGCAGACAGTCCATCTCCACAGAGGAGACAAATGCAGCCTAACTTTTCTCTGTGTCTGTGTGAGGCTGGACTATGTATGTACTCTTTCTGCAGCTTTAAACATCTTCTAGGGTTGCACTGAAGGGCCAAAGATGCTTTTCCTTCAGGCACAGCTCCTCCTGCTTCAGGAGGAGTCTTTAGTGCCCCATGTGGACAGTAACTTCTCCCTCTGATGGGCGCAAAGGCAAGGCAGGAGAAGACACAGCTTGGTTCAAACATGGTATGGATGAGAATGAGGTATGGGCAGGGACTAGAGCTGTTTGTAGAGGAAATCTGGAAACCTGGTAGTGATGGGAATCAGAAAGGAGGAGAGAAAAAACAAGAGCCTACAAATTAGGGAATGCAGCAGAGGATGTGATGGGGAGCCTCTTTGCAAGGGAGAGATGGGAGAGCTAGCACAGGAATAAGCTATAAACAGGCAAGTCCAGGGGTGGATGAGAGAACCAGACCTTCTAGGTGCTGGAAAATGAGATATCTAGAACTGGCAGAAAAGAGAGGGATGAGAGTATGGGATGTGGACAGACAAACAGAAGCATGAGGGAGAGGAGATAAGTATTAGGTAATTGAGGGAATGAAATAGCAAAGAGTCCCCGCAGTAGAAGATCAAGAGGCTTGGGGCATGTGGGTAAAGAGCTTGGGTCTGGGCCTTGGGGCAGGAGAGGGGATTGCTCTGGGATAGAAGGCTAAGGGCAAAGGGGGAATTAAGTTTGAAGTGTCAGGCAGAAAGTTTGACCACATTCCCTCCAAAGCCTAGAAATATTAAACCCAGTGTTTCTAAATTTTGCCATATCTTTGATGTCAGCATAAGAATGTGACCTCCTCTGGCAAAGAACCTCATCTCCCTCTTAGGCTAGAAAAAGGTGACAAAGTATTATTGCTGTCATTTATCATCATAGCTGCAGTGGCAGAGGTCTGTGCAATGGATTTTAAGATTGCTGATGACCAACGTGGGTGTCAGTATGATGCCACATGTTGGAATTTCTGTTTGCTTTTTTTAACAAGTAGTTCCGTGAGCAGCGGAACTAATGATGCCTGGTTTCCAGCGGCTCTCTCCTGTGTGGATTCTCTGATGTCTAATCAAGGGTGAGCTTATTAGCCTTTCCCTCAGCAGAGGACTCCAAGAGAGTCTCTCTTCTTTCCTCAGCTTTGTATTTTTGAGACTTGTGTTGATTTTTAAGATCCTTACCCCTTTTCCAGATTGGTTGGAATTGGCTTATGATCTCAGAACTCTAAGGAAAACTGTTGCACATGCACATTTGCATACACACATGCAATTTGAACACATAATCCTTGCTTTGTATATGAATGCAGTGCTTGGAGCTTAGAAAATTACAATTTGACTGGCCATATGCATGAGGGTATAATGAGGTAAAACCTTGTGTTACGGTAAGTCCTCTCCCTTCTGCTGAGATATTGTAACTGTGTGTGTGTGTGCACATACGTGTTTTCCCTTGGCAGTTTCTCATAGTGCCTAACAGAAGGAATTGACAGGAGAAGTTCTGCAGTCACAGATTCTAATTTTGGCATGTTACTTGTCAATGGGATGAGTATGTGCAAGGGAATAAGGAGGACAGTCACAGTTTCAGCTTGGGAGAGAGGGAAGTTTAAAACTGTATTTTGCACCTCTTACCTGATTACACCTTAATTTGGCCCTATTGAGTCAATGCACTTTGATACCATCCTTGATTAGTTATTGGTGCATGATAGCCTGTGAGAGTCCTGCATGTTTGCTCAACCTGAAAGGAATGTCCTGTTAAAAGAAAATTAAATTCATTGATATGGGATTGTGGAATTGAGGAGGATGAACTGGGGAAGGCATTTGCTAGTATGAAGAACTGTTGGTTACACTTGCTTCTGCCTCAGATTGCTGTGGTATTCTACGGTCCTACAGATAATCTTGCCTTGAAGTGTGTGCAAATGTGAGTTAGGTCCAGTCTTCAGTGGGTTTGCGTTTGTTTCAGGCTACAAATGACCATAGAGAGTTATCCTGAAATAATTAACACTTGGTGTTCCCAAAACCATTCAAGTATCATTGAACACTCCTCTGTTACAGGTGAGACCCTGTTTTGCTTTGCAGAAGTGTTGCATCTCATAGGAGTAGCATAAAAATCTATAAGAGCAATGATACGAACATATGTAATAGGAATTTTCCTTCAAAGGAAAAAAAGGGTTCACAGATATCAGTTTGGCCACTTGGAATTAGTGGGTATGTCTCTCTTACTGTGTTTCACTGTGGGTTTTTTTTATTCCCTTCCTTTACAAGAAATAAAACAGGGACATTGTGGGGATAGATAAGTGCTTATGGAGCTCTGATATTTCTGTGGTGGGTACAGGAGATGAGTGATCTGCTTCATGAGGTAGGAATTGCATGTGGTTGATAAGTCTTAAGGCTGTCCAGAGTGGTGATATAACAAACTGGACACTTGCTTGTTAAGTATCTGTCTGTGCAACGTAATAAGAGTAAAGTTCTGTGGAAACAGTCAATAAGGCTGTATCAGAATTGCACCTGCATTGCGGAGCCAAATTATGGTGATGCAGATGACCTTAATCCTGGTGTTTCCAAATTTCCTACTGCTTTCTAATGGGCCTTTTGTATTCTTTTAATTTTAGCTCTTGGATGTTATTGCTATACTAGGAAGTACATTATTGTGTTTTATTGTTTTGTTGTTTTTTTATGCTAATGGTGAATGATTTCAGAAATTGGCAGACAGTGTCTTAGGCATGATGTTCAGTCATTTGGAGGTCAACAGAAAGTCATGGCTGATAACCTAAAGGTAAAAGCAATGCTGGTGGATAGCTATAAAAAGGGGGATCTTTATGTGGTTGTTAATTGTTCAGACAAAATATATTTTAATACAATCCCACAGAAGACTTAGCCTTTTGGGACAGCGTGATGTCTCCAGCAGCCAGGGATTGAGGTCCAGATGGTTGGACACAATGGAAAATATTATCAGACAGAAGTATCTTGTTGGACTTTTGAATGTCTCTGATCTAAAGATAAGGATGAACATGTATGATATGTATGAACAGTATCCTGGAAAGCAATACTGTGAAAAAGACATTTAGGAATTAAGCGACATCATGAAAGCTCCCAGTGTGAGACTGACGGAAAAGGTTTAAGGTGTAACTGTTGAAAGCATAAATGATTGAGTCATTAAAAGAAGACAGACAACTTGTGAAGTATACTGAAATACCACAAAATTCTGGCTCAAGTATTTTTAGGGTCATTTGGAAAAATGGACAAAGTGCAGGAATGCCCTCAAATCTGAGAACTGGGAAAGTGCCATATGATGAGAGCATTTTAAACTGCTCTTTGCCTTGCCAGTATATGACAAGAGACTATGCTTTTCTGCAGCCTTATCAAGCTACCAGGTGACTGAAGGACTGGAAATAAGTTGAACAAGATCTCTGAGCATAGCTGAAAATTTGTTACACACACCAGTAGTGTAAACTGTTCAGTAGAAGCAAAGCATTGGCTTTTGAGCTAATAGGAGCTAATGCTGGGTGTGCCAGTGTGGAAGCAGAGGTACAGTTCCTGTGCCTTCATTTGGCATCTTCATACTTACTGGCTTTATTTGGGTGTTGCCCAAATAAAGTGTATCTTGGATGCTTGTTTCGTCTCCTTTCCCTGCCCCTTACAAAATATTAACAGGAAAGTGTTTAACTTCAGCTTAAAAAAAACAGGAGGAATGTGAGGGTCAAGTTAGTATTTATCATGAACTGTGCATCCATTATCATGCTATGCTTGCAGTAGTTACTTCATTAACTCTGCATTGCAAAGGCAGGATGTTTCCTTCCCTGCTATATGAGCTGCTGACTCTGACAGCTTAAACTTATTCTTACCATCTAGTCTTATTTCAGACTTCCCTGTTTTGATTTTTATTTTAACTGATGGTCTAACTTGTAAGACTACTCTCAGTAGATACTAGGAATTTGAATTCTCAGAGCCCTGTAAAAGTTTACATAGTTTTCACAACTGTGATACTGATTAATTAAGCACTTGATTGAAAAAGGCTGTTAACCCATGTTAGGCAAATTTTGCTATGAGCTGGTATTTTAGATGATATTTTATCTCCTAACAGCATCTGATGAATGAGGTGGAACATTCCATGGAAAGTGTGGCACTGTGTGCCACAGAATTGTAGTCTAGTTGCTATAAGCATAATTTTGTTTATGACTCATTGTGATGATTTTCATATGGGAGTAGAATTAGAATTGTACAACCACCTTTTACTGGCATTTCATGATTTTTGAGACTGTCTCTGTCTAACATGAACATTTTCTGAATGTGTTTATTTCCTATAAAAAAGAAAGCACTGTAAACATTGGAAAGGGTTACTTTTGATCTCTGGTATATGGCTGAGTGCTAATTTAACTGTTAATATGAACCTCTGTGTTATTAAGGATATTTTCTCCAAGGCTGTCTGAATTTGCAGAGCCATAACAAGCAGCTGCAGGGGATGTTGTGTCACACCATCAATGGGAATGGTGCAGTCATTTCTGTTTCTTGCTGTCAGAAAGAATGCAGCCAAAGGAGGGGTCGTTTAGAAGCACAGTGGGGAGACTATTAAAAATGGATATTAAACAGAGGGGGGGTTGAAATCAATTATTTCATATAGTGTTTTGTTCATGCTTAGCAAGGAGCATTCCTTATTTTTCCTCTCCCCAGCCAGAATTTCACAGAAGTAGAACACTTCAGTAGAACACTGAAATGCTGATAGTGTCAGATGGAATATTCTCATTATCCATATAGATTTAACATTTTTTTGAATCCATATTTGCCCACTAGAGGGCTGATTACATCTTCCCCTTTAATATTTGATGTTGTCTGAGGCAGAATGAGAAGCCCTTAATTAAATGGATCATTTGTTCCCTTGAAAAAGCCTGATACCACACAATATAAAATTCTGAAATGCGGCTTTCTGTTATATTCCAGGGCTTTTTCTTAACTCATAAGGCTCATGAATTTGTTAATGCTGCATAACATTCTTGCTCTCTTAGGGTTGATGCTAATTAGATGATTAGAAAATGAGTTCTTGCAAGATTTTCATTTTAAATGTTGCTTGAAAAATAGTATCAGAATGTCTATAGCTGCTAAATTCAGACAACAGGGGTTGGTTGGTTTGTTCGTTTTAGAGTTTTGTTTTGGGATTTGGGGGGGTTTTATTATTGTTGAGGCCTATTTTTGCTAATAATCAGGTTTATCGTTTGTCATGCAAGTGCCAGTGAGGTTTTGAAATAACTTCTTTATAATTTTATTTTGAAAATTGAAAAGGACATGCAGTCTGTTTCTCTTCATTAAAGTTTATTTAAGAGAATTTCTGATCTGAAGGCAGATACCTGGCAAAGCAAATAAGTAAAGGAAAGGGTGCACAGACATTCTGAAAGATAAAGTTGATGGCTTTATGGCACTATAGATTTAATGCATGGGACTACTTAGACTTGATGGCATGGTAAAGTTCATTAATTTTTCAGAACAGAATAGACTATTTAAAATACAGAGTCCTGTGTACAGCACAGAAGAGATTAGTGCCAACATTCTCTGTAAACTAGAGCAAAACACTTAGAAGGGTATTTCTCAGAAAGGTGCCTGGATTGTAGGGGCCAAGTGATAGAGAGACCGTGTTGTAGCCTCAGCCTTGTTCCAAAAATGCATCATTCTCACGGTTGGGAAAGGCCATTTTTTTCACTTCTAATGTCAGTTGTTGTTTCTCATTATATCTTGCTTGTTCATAAAATAAGCTCCTAATAATTGATATTTTTCTCCCTACATAGATTTATGTGGATACTGAGCAAGTTATCTCTTAAATATTACTCCAAACCTAGATTGACTGGCATCAGTGGATCTTTCCTGCAAAGCCATTTTCCCACATGCCATCACTGTTTAAGTTTGCTGAACCTGTGTATTTTTCAGTAATGGCTGAGGACATGGACTTCAGAATTAGACATGCTGTTGGCAAGAACAGTCGCTCCCCTCCTGTATACAAAAAGGATACCTGCTATTCCCCTTTGTTTTGGTGAGCCATATTAGCACAGCATCACACTGGGAGCTTGTTCTCAATTGAATGGTTCCTTATCAGAGGGCCAATGCTGTGGAACGCGGTTCAGTTGAGAGTAATGGAAGTCAGCGTCCGCTGAGAAGGAGCTTGCTAAAAGTCAGGCATGGGATTATGCTGTAATTGCTTGCATTAGCAGGGAACTGGACTTGGTGACTCAAAGGTATTTTTCAGTTCAGTGTTCACCTCAAAGTTATTTCAAACATTGGTGCTTTCAAGGATACACAGTCCTCATCCTGTAAGTATGACTGCAAAATACATGTGCTCTATTCAACAAGTCTAGCATTTTGGAAGGTCTGGAACAAGTTGTGCAACTGGAGATAGTTTGGTCTATAAACCAAGAGCTACTTTTTTCAAAACTATGATGCTGATGTTCCTTTTTACTCATTATATCTTTAATAGATGTAGGGATAAACAGCCAAATTGGTTCTGTTTCTTGATTCCAGAAGGGATTGGGGGGGGTGTGTGTGTGTGTGAGGAGGGATTTATGTAAGGATGTACTTAGTTTGCATGTTCTGTTAGGACTTGCAATTAAAATGGATTAAGAGAAAGATGAAGGTAGGACACGTGGGAACAACTGTTAGAGATGATAATGAATGTAAAAGAGCAAAGGTGGAGAGGAGGGAAATGTTATGACAGGTGTGTGTTAGAGTGCTTGCTAGGGAGGCATGGCTTCCAGCTAAAGGGCTTGGAATCAAGCTGTGGCTCGGAGGGGCCTGGGGAAGTTGAGGTAGGTGCTGGATAAATACTGCTTACATGACATACGCTAATCAGAATGCACACATTATAAAGCTTTTGGCTCCAACAGAGTCACAACAGTAGATGTAATAAGGTATCCTCCTGAGAGGAGAGGGATGTGGGGAAGAGCAGGATCATATCTGTGGCTTGTAATACCTGCAGAGACTTTTGTTGCTGAGCAATTTTGTAAACACTATAAAACTCAAGGAAATTCCCAGACAAAACCACTGTGAAAGTTGAATTCATGTTAACCAGACTGCCTCTGGATGGCATTTCTTCTCTCAAATGTGACCCTGGAAGTTATATGTGGAGATTCTATTTTGTCTTTAATATAAATGAAAAACCTAAATTCAGATAAGCCTTAACTCTGCCACTTGTTTGACACACATGGGGGGGTGAGGAAGAAATGAGTAATTTAGATGCAGCTTCTGTCTCTGTCAAATTATCAACCACAAAAGCTTTTACCATCTTGAATTGTAAAACAGTACGAGCTTCTCTTAACAGCCTGGCGTCGTGGTGGAGGAACAGTTTTTAACAGCAGCATCCGTAGCAGAGTGATGCCAACTGCTTCTTCTTGTTCAGAGAGTCTGTGTGTTAACAAATACATTTCTGATCATTATGGGAACAGATGGATCCAAACACCCAGACAAAACATTTTGCATCACATCAGTAAGACTGAAATGATGAAAACCCACTAGACCAGTGAAATACCACATTTGATATCCAGAGTATCTTTGTGATACCCACTAGGAAAGCAGCACTGCTGTTATTCTCAGCATTTTATACCCTAAATATTTGAGTGTCTTCTCCAAAAATGGGAGCAAAGTGGATTTAGCTATTTCTGCTCTCACAGACTTCACAGTACATAGAATTAACTTCTAATACTAACTATAACCTGGGATTTCCAGGTTTTCCAAGGTTTTTTTGACTGAAATAAGCAATATATTAACAGAGTGGGGGTTTTGTCTGGGAATTATCCCTATTCCCTTAGGATTGCTGTTGGAAAATTTCCAAAGCGCTGCCCTGTCTCTCTTGAAAGCAAGTTGGTTTCTTCCAATGCCTTTACTTGTCTGGCTGTGAAGTATTGTTTGGTCTGTTACACCAATTCCTAGCTTAAATTTGTCCCCCTGGGACTGAAGCACTCACAGCCAAGCAGTGTCCCAAGTGAAACCTCCCAGTACCACATAGTGGGAAAACGCCCCTTCTTCACTCAGTGTGGAAGATCCCATCCAGTTAAAGTTGATCCATACTGGGGCTTATCCCCATGTGACATTGTCTCTTCCCCTCACCCCGGTCCCAGGTGCCGGATGTGTTCGCTGACCTTCTACTCCAAGTCGGAGATGCAGATCCACTCCAAGTCCCATACGGAGACAAAGCCACACAAGTGTCCTCACTGCTCCAAGAGCTTCGCCAACAGCTCCTACCTGGCCCAGCACATTCGTATCCACTCAGGGGCCAAGCCCTACACGTGCAGCTACTGCCAGAAGGCCTTCCGCCAGCTCTCCCACCTGCAGCAGCACACACGGTAAGGGCCAGAGGAGGCTGGGGCCCTCCACACTGCATGTTGCCGTCATCCCAGCATGCTGTGAGCACCTCAGTGGGCGACTGCCTGGGGAGACTTGGCTGGTTGTCACAGGCTGGTCAGGTCTTATACATGTCAGACCGGCAGTAGCAGTATCTGACACATGAGACTGGTCCCTGGCTGAGGGGCTGGGTGTGCTGAGGTTAGCGCTGCTTCGCCGGAGGGGCGTCGGCAGCAGAGTGATGCTTTCTGACAGGAGGTAGGGCTGGTTGTGTCAGTGTGCGAGTAGAGTGGGCATAGGAGAACTGTTCCCTGTCACCCCATAGTTTGGCATAGTTCTGCCAAACAGCTCAAGTCCAGGCTTGCAGCCCCCCTGCTATTTCAGCCATAGGCTTCCCACACACAGCTCTGCCAATGCCCCTCAGTCCAAGCTCTATAGTTCCTCTCTCTGGATCCTCCTCCGGTGCAGACAGACCATGGTCTCTTGAACCCAAGGGGAGCACAGTTTGAGACCAAGAAAGCTCATGCTGTGTTTGGAGTTCCTTCATGTAGCAGATAGCGTGGTGCTGTCCCACCCCCTTTGTGCCCTCATTCCATCAGCACTAGCCAGATGGCGGTCATGTCCAACTGCTGCTGCTCCTCCTCCTCTTCGGCAGGATCCACTCCAAGCTCCACACGGCGATTGTCAAGCCGCACAAGTGTCCTCACTGCTCCAAGAGCTTCGCCAACACATCCTACCTGGCCCAGCACCTCCGCATCCACTCGGGGGCCAAGCCCTACCCCTGCCGCTACTGCCAGAAGGCCTTCCGCCAGCTCTCCCACCTGCAGCAGCACACACGGTAAGGGCCAGAGGAGGCTGGGGGCCTGGCCCTGGTCCCCCCGCGCTGCCGGCATGCACCTCTGGAGCACGCGCGCCAAGCATGCGGGGGGCGGGCGGGGAATGCGGCCGGCTGCACCCCCAGAAGGAGGTGACCCACCTGAGTGGACGGAGTGGAGGCTGCGCAGGAGACACTGACCACGTCAGGGCTGAGGTGGGCACATGCTGTCCCTGGGGATCCTTGGTCTTGCACCGCGGGCGGCACAGAGAGAGAGCAATAGAGAGAGAGGCATTGGCTGTAGGGGATCCCAGCCTGGCACCACGGGGGTTGGACTGAGTGTGTGGAAGCTGCTCCTGGCATTGCAGGGGGACAGGGACAGATTAACACTATAGGTAACTCAGCCTGTTACTTAAAAGTGTTGGTGTGTTTATCCTGGAGGGAACAAAGCTGCTTTCTTGGTACTGTGGAAGCAAGAGAACAGATTCCTCTTGATCATTTGGGACTCCTGAGCTTGGAGCAGGGAGCCTGGACCTCCAGACCCCTCCCAATACATTTTTAGGTAGCTCAAATGCTGAGCTGTCCAGACTCATACGTTCTTGCTCCTTAGTTCTAGTCACTCTGAAATCTGCTTGACTGCCTGTCTTCTCCAACTTCTAACTGGACGTGGGAGCTGGGCAGAGCTCTCTTTGTCCAGCTAGAACAGCATCTGGAGGCAACATCATCCCCCTCACACAGCAGCAGGCCCTGGCAGTCTGACCTGTCTGCCTGCTCACTGCCTCCCATTTGTGCTCTTCCTCCTCAACAGTATCCACACCGGGGACCGACCCTACAAATGTGCTCACCCTGGGTGTGAAAAGGCTTTCACCCAGCTTTCCAACTTGCAGGTAAGGGGGCTGGGTGTGTCCTGCTCAGCAGCAGTGGTTGCAAGGGTGCCTGTGGTAGAAGAAATGGGGCAGCTGGGATGAGAGTGAAAGAATACAGAAAACTACTGAAGCCCTGGGCAGGAAAGAGATTTCTGATTTGTGGGACTAGTGGCCCAAAGAAGTTGCATAAATGGTCGCATCCTGTAAAATTGTTAACTTGACTTGAAAGAACTGAGACCTTAGTGAAGTTCCTCCCATCTGTTTTGCAGTTTTGTAATTTAGCTGGGGCAAGACTTTTGCAAAATGTTACACCCAATAAAGTCTGGATATCTGGGTGGGTTTTTTGTTAGTTTTACAATAAAATGGAGGACGTAAGGGTAGGGTTATAGGGAAGCAGAGGTCATATGTCTTGTTGAAGTATCCTGGAGGAGGGAGACTGTAGAGTGTGCCAGAGAGCAAATAGCTGTAAACACCTGCAAGCAGTTAAAGCAAATCCTGCCCTGAAGGTATTAGAGGCAGGGAACAGATGTATAAGGGGGGCAGAAAAGGAGAGACCAGGAAAAGACTTGAGAGTTGTATGGAAAGTGAGAAGATGGAGGTTGTGGAGCATTAAGAGACTCCGCTCTTCAAACACCTAGTATGCATGAGAGGAAAGGGCATGTGTGGGGAAGGTGTGGTGGGCTGGAGGGAGAAGTCCCCATGCTAGGAGCCAAGCGTACCTTCCTCAGCAGCCAGGAGCTTGGGGCCTGGCTGGAAGGGGGTGTTTGAGGTAAAGCTGTCTCCAGTGCTAATACTTAATTCCTTCCTCATGCTTGCTTTTCTCTTTCCTCCCTGCTGCTGCCGCCCCCCAGTCCCACAGACGGCAGCACAATAAAGACAAACCTTTCAAGTGCCACAACTGCCACCGTGCGTACACGGATGCTGCCTCGTTGGAGGTACACCTGGCTACGCACACGGTGAAACACGCCAAGGTCTACACCTGCTCCATCTGCAGCCGGGCCTACACCTCGGTGAGTGTTTGCTGCCCTGCGGGGTAGCAGGAGTGGTCAAACTTCACAGGGAGCAGCTTCTCTAGATCCATTGGGAGCAGTCCCCTGAGTTGCAGTTTCCCTCCCTACTGGCTTTGGTTCTTGTGAGCATTGTTCCCTCGTCTCACACAGTTCTTCCTGTTGCAGGAGACATACCTGATGAAGCACATGCGGAAACACAACATCCCTGACCCACAGCAGCAGGTGGTTCAGGCACAAGCCCAGGCCTCGCAGCAGCAGCAGCACTTCCAGCCACAGGGTGGGGGGGCAGCAGGGGGCCCTTCTGGAGACACTAACCAACCCAACCCTCCCCCCCAGTGCTCCTTTGACCTGACTCCTTACAAGACTTCAGAGCATCACAAGGACATCTGCCTCACTGTCAGCACCAGCGCCATCCAAGTGGAGCACCTCTCCAGCTCCTAGAGAGACCGCAACCCAGGGAGCAGAACGCCTCTTGTGCATAGCCTGTGCCAGGGGCACCGCTTGTGCAGCGGCCCTCCTCGTGCAACAGTTTCTGGCCTCTCCTCCTGCAGCAGCCTCTTCTGGCCGTGTAACCCTGTTCATGGCAGCCCCTTGAACAACAGCCTGTCTCAAGGGGGTGCTCCTTCTGTGCAACAGCCTGCCTGGTAGGAGGATGCTTCCTTGTGCAAGAGCCCCTATCCTGTGCTGGGATCACTTCCTCATGCAAGAGCCCCTCCTTTGAAACCCAAAGAAAGGCCCCTGTTTTTGCCTTCTCTCTCACTGTAGGATGTGTATGAAGTGGGGTTGCGTGTTGAGACGCGCATGGCGGATGGGATGGAGAGATGACCCTAGTATATACAGGGGCTTGGACATGTGTTTTTAGCAGGCCACAGAAGAATGTGGCAGGGTTGACAGCTGGATGGGGTTCTTTGAGGATTGGCCTTGAGTGTCTAAGAGAGAAATATCCATTCCTGTCCCTCCTGCTTGTGAAAGGGAGGAGGGGTCACTTGTCCTGCCCCAAGGACTGGATGGGAGAAACCTTCTCCCCAGTAGAAGGTGAGACCAGTGGAGGGAGGAGAAGTGAGGCATGTTCTCTGGGATGGACAGGTGCCTATACTGCCTAAGAGCTGTGGAGTATTGCATTCTTTCTCCTCCCCTGGTGGAGAGCAATAGAGAGGAGTCTGTCTGAACTGACTGCTGCCTCTCTCTCCCAGCTGTTTGAGCAGCACGATGGCCCCGTAGGAATGTGGGTTCCTGCTCATTGCTCTTCCTGCCTGTTGTGGATGATATCCTAGCAGCTTGTACTCCTCCTCCTCTCCCTTCTGCTTTTCCCCCCACTTCCTCAGAAAAGGCTGCAGCCATCAACAACAAACCAAAAAGCAACTGGAGGGAGGGTAAGAGACTGCCAAAATAATCATCACCCTTCTCTCTACTCCCTTTCCTGAAAGGCGGAATGACAGCAGTTCTGACACTCACATACCTGTCCTGCCCCCAGTTTCCCAATGGGAAAGAGGAGGAGGAGGAATATACCAGTCTTTTCAAGGAGCTGGAAGGAGGCAGGGAAAGGCTAGCTTCTCCTGCTCATCTCCTGCCAGAGTGCTCTCCCAGGCTCCCTCTTGCCAAGACGGGCTGGACTCACATGGCAGTGGTGGCCTCTTCTGGACCCTGGTCATGGGAAAGAATCCCCAAAAGGTGGACAGTGGAGAGAAGGGGATGAAGATCCCCACAGAGAGACCAATCTAATGAGAAGGGGAGCCAACAAGANTTTTTTTTAATTGGTCCACATGACTGCTAGTCTCGTGTGTTACTTGTTAGTTTCTTTGGATCATGGAGGCTGACTTGGAAGAGAATGAGAAGGCAAGGGAAAAAGCATGTGTTGTTGAGTTTTAAAATCAGTCACCCACCCAAAGCCTATAGAATCCCAGACTTCTGTATGAACAACCAATAGGGGCTTCTATTATATTTTTTTTAACCACCCTGTATAGAAATAAATTGGTGTAAAAGGCTCCTTGAAGGTGGTGCTGCGAGCACCCTGCCCCTGTGACGTGTGTTCCTTCCCCTTGCACCCGACCCCTGCAGGAGCCTCTGGCTGCCCTGAGTTCCAAGGGACAGGTGCGAGGGCAGCACATCCCTGCCTTTGGCACTTTGTGGTTTGCACAAGGAAAGTGAGGAGCTTTGCACCTGGGGAGCCTGTGGCAGAAACTTTTTTCTCTGTGTTTAGTCACCAGGATTGGCTGCAAACGGGTGGAGTGTTTGGTAGGTGCATAGGCTAGAAGGAGCTGTCTGGTTTGACTGCTGCATTTCATAGGTGACATTTCAGTCCACTTAGGCTGTATTGAGCCTCAAGAACTAATGTGTATTTGAACTGTGTTGACAAAATGCATTGGCTTGATTTTGAGGCACTGGGACACAAAATCCATTGGTAGCCTGCTGCAAGGGCTTCAGGTTTTCACTGTTTAAATATTTAAGCCAGATTTCTCCTTGCTTTGGCTTCTGATTACTAGTTCTGGGAACATTCATCCCTCTGATTCAGAGAGTGTAAATGGGACGTTTTCTCCCTAAGACTTGTATTTAAACACTCTAATGTTCCTTCTCAATCCACTTTTTTACAAGGTAAACAGATAGAACTCTGTAAATCTTCCACTATAAGGGATTTGTTCCAGCCCATGAATTATTCTTTTCTTTCTACATCTTGTCAAATTTTACAGTATCTTACAAACACGTTCCTTTTGGAATTGAGTGTTGAAGCCCCAGTGCCATGGATGAGGTCCCCCAGGCCCTTAGCCTTAAGTCTGCTGAGGATTGCATTTTCCCTCTTCTCCTAGCATTATACAGGAGCTCACAGTGGCTGCGTGTCTGGTCATCCAAAGTCTTGACTTTCCACACTAGTGTTTTCCCTTCTGTACAGGTATGCTCTGGGTTCTTGTTTCTTGGATGCTTCACATGGGGCTGTGTCCAAGTCCAGCCTGTGTGAATGGACCTGGCTGACTGATGGACCAGGTTACTCACAGCTTTCATAGTTCTGTCACCTACAAACTGTATCAGTTGTTATTTTTACTTTCAGATCCAGGTTGAAATGGAAATATTGCATCTGACCTACACTAACATGAAAAGCATCATTGAGTGCAACTTCTCATTAGCTTCTTTTTGAGACTTGCATGCTGGGCATTTCTTAATCCTCTTAGTATTTGATTATGTACAGTTTATCTTTCTGACTTATGGTGCTAGGTCAATGCCTTATAAAAATTTAAGTATGTTTCACCTATGCAGTCCCCTTTGTTAAACCAAATGTATAATGCTGTCATCTAAGAATGAAATTAGGGTTTGGGNTTTTTTTTTTTTTTACTACAGAATCTGTATTTCATAAAACCTTTATGATACAGGTTTTATTTTTTCATTCACTAATTCTTCATCTCTACATTTTTCCCATAATTTTGTTACTGAGTTGTTTCATTTGCCTTTTGGGAGCACTGTCATGAGTGTCTTAAGGTATTTCTTTAATATCCCATGTTTAAGATCAGAATCACTGGGCTAGAGAGCTGGTTACTGAACTGTTTCAGAACTCTTGTTTCTTTGCTGATTTCAAAATATACATCCCTAGTAGTGTTGTCTCATCTCCTGCTTTGATACTATGGTACTTAGAATTTGCTATTTTCATATGACTGCTACATTCTGTTCCTTTCTTTAGATGGAGTTGGAAGTGTTTGTTGACTGGTTTCTCCTGTTCTGTGTCACTAGCATTTTCACCATTTTTATCTAGCATGGATCAGTACTGTTAGTAAGGTTTCTTTGTTTATTTTGTGATGGAAAGGAATTAAAGAGCAAAATATTCCTTTCCTTTTAGTTCTGCTAGTCACAAAGCTTTTCTTAAGAGTTTTCTCTATTTTTATAGTGTATCATTTATGTTGGTTGCTGTCTGGCCTTCACCTTTTCCATCTGTTACATTTCTCCTTACAGGAGAGTTTAATTCATATTCCTCTGCCTTCTTTCTATTTTTCCCATGGACAACTCAGTTTATAGTTTTGCTCCCCTTGGAAGTTATCAGACTCAGTACAGGCTGATTACTACCTGTGGCTCTCCTCTGCATGTCCGTGTTCCATATGGAGAGGACAAAACGGCCAGCTTCACTCAACTACTTCTTTCATCTTGAATACATCATCTTGAAGACTGAAAAATGACTTGGTTTGGGTGCAGTGTCTTGAATTAAGCTGGGAAGGCTTTAAAAGTCAGAATAATACTTTGCTGACTGGTTCAATTCCCTGGGGAATGGCTCACAAATTAAAATTCTTTGCAATGGTTTTTCATTTTATATGTTAAAGGTGTTTGAAATCACCTTTCCTGGTCCGTGTTTGTTTTGTGATGTCTGCTACCCTTTCCCTTGTTGGAATCTGCTACCTAGCATGGGCATCCATGTGTATTTAACGCTGTACAATTCCTGTTACCAGTCATTTCAAAGGTGTTACTATTCGTGTTTGTGCAGCTTGCTGCTGAGCCTATAGCTTTTACTGTTGCCCAGGAAGAAACAGATTATTTCTTACTAAGGGACTTTCCCATTGAGTTTCAGAAATGCCACTCTACTCCAGACCTTCTTTTCTTCCTTATCAGTGAGAATTTATCTGTTTACCCAGTCCTGTTGCTGATGTGGAAATAATTGAACATACCTTCCCCTCATTATCTTTGTCACTTATTTGAGTTTGGATTAGGTCTTCCTCTTTGGATTCCCAAGGTAGTTTAACATATTCAAAGTGCTCCAGATGGTTTAAAAAGTATGAGTAGCTACCTGCAAGACTCAAAATGTTAACAACTTGTACAAAATTCTTCCCTCTTCAGATGAAGTCTGAGGTTCTGCTGTCTGCAGCTTTGTGCACTCAACCCAACAACAGTTCAATTATTTACCTCCCACACACAAGATTGGAATATTCCTTAACAAGATCTCATGGTCCTTCTTCTTCAGCTCCATGAATTCTTTGACCCTGCATTTTCATTGTGATGCACATCCATTTGTTTCTGTATGTTGGTACCCAAGAAGACTTGACAATGACTCTAGAGTTCTGTATTAGGTTGCATCTTGTATCTTTGCTGAAAGGCAATAGCACTTTTTCTTCTTGTCCTTTTCCAAGATGATTTTCTGTTCTTAGTTGGATTTTACAAATCATCATTGCTTTAAAAGGAAACATGTAGGCTGGAAATAATTTAGAAAAGTCACCCACAAACAGTAACGGAATCTCAGCCATGACTAATGATAGTATTGCTGGTCTATAATTCAGTTAAATCTTCAAGAAAGATTTAAGACTTCTATAATTTAAAGCCTTATGGTTAATCAACCATGTCCCTTATTACAGTTATTTTGTTAGTTATCACTGCCATTGAAACTGCCACTCTACGTTACTATTTTTTTAATCCACAGGGTCTTGCTATGCTTTTGTTGAGTACATTAAAGTCTTCTGCTATAAGAAGTCTTTCCTCTTGCGTAATGAATTACAGACCATGATCAAGTCACTGTATTCATCTTTCCAAACAGCTGAATTAAATTGAGCTGGTTTAGGTGTCTCACAGTAAGGCTTGGCTCCATCATGTAGTTCTTATCTGTTGCCTTTCTTTTGCCTTTCAGTGACCCAGCTGTGTAGTGTTCAGTTAAAGTCTTGCTACATTGGGCCTAGATGCCTATCTTGAGCCACCAATCTTAAACTGCTATACAAGGATATCCAGTTCTTTTAATTAGGTCATTTTCTTCAAATTAAACAGCAATATGTTTCTTTCCTTAGCTGAGCAACCCCTGTCAATGCCACTGTGATTTTGCCACATCAGTGTTAGGCTAACTGCCTTACAGCAACTGGATGAGCCCACTTGCTTTGCAAATACTTTAAGTAAAAGTATTTGCTGGTCTTCTGGAACACATTCAGAACTTCAAAGTTGTTAGGAAAAGAAAGCCCATTACTTCCATCTGCTTGCCAGATAATTCCTTTCAAATTACTGATTGTCAGTTTCTAGCTATGCAACTTCTAGGATGTTTTATTTAATGGGTAGAACTAAACATCTTCCTAAATCTCATTGGCAATAGGTAATATTTCATTACCTCACGGATGTGTCTACATCATCCAACTTTCTTCCTAATATAGAATATAATTATGAGATTCTGTCTGTCTTCTATATTTTTATTGATTATTTTATCATCTTTATATCAACTAAAGGATATATATCATGTTTAGGATTTTCTTCTGATATTTTGCAGGTAATGTACCTGAAAGCTGCCCAAGTTTACTAGTGCAGTTTCAGAACATAGAATGAAATTGCTCTGTACACTTCCTTAACTACAAGATAGGTACCTGTTTAATCGTCCTTTCAGGTACAACAGATTAAATTTGTGTGCATGGTTTCTTGTTTCTGTATAGTAGAACACCAAAGTACTAGAGAGATGTAGTAACTTGGTCCAACAAACATTTCGATTTCATGTAGTGTCTGTGTAATGAATGGAAAAAAACTGCAAGAAAAGAAATCGTGACACCAAAGAACTAAGAGTCTACGCCTAGTTTTGCTACTGAAGGAGGGTATGTTTTTGAAACATGGAAACAGCTATACTTTGTGGCCTTTGGCATCCTCTTTCATTTGTAAAGCTAATTAGCCCCCTTGGGGCCAACTGCTGCAGATCAATCATTTGTCGTTCGTGAGAACGAAGTGTGGGCACCTCTCGAAGTCTGGGTACCTCTCGTGTTTCCTGAAGACAGGAAATGGAAAGTTCAGGGACCTCTGAACTGAGAATATTAAAGAGTGGGAGGAGCTGAACGTACCTCAACAGCGAAAAGGTAACTGAACAAGTTATAGCTGTCCTGCTGGGTTCTGCATGAGGATCCCTCTCAAGCACTGGCCTTCACCTCACAGTCCTTGGACAACATTTAAGAAGTCTATAAGGTAACTAAAATCTGGATGCTTGCATTTGGTATGCAGATGTTTACATTTCCAAGGGAAAAACACACAGGTATCTGTAGATCAATAAATGTTGAGAACCACTCCTGCAGACTGCTTCCGTAGGCTGTGCAGCTTCCCTGTGGGAGGTGCAGATGCCTGGGCAGCACCACTCATCCCGCAGGTCCTACCTACAGGATTAACTGCAGGATGGAGCTGTAGCAGCAGACTGGGGTGAGGGGGAGAAGCGTGATAACCATAGGGGTTAGTGGGGTGTGAGGCTTTGTTACTACAGTACTTGCCAAAGGATCAGCGTATGTGGCTGGGTGAGGGTTAGACATAAATGGTCCTGGATCTCTAGAGCTTATTTCAGCTAGGAAAGCACCTTTCTGCACAATCATCTGTGCCCAGGCTTGGACTTCAATGTGCAGAAATGTTTCAAAAATATTCCACCTCTCAACAAATAACTACCGTGGTGACACTTCCTCTGTGGGTGAGGATGCTTCTGGAGCCCTCAGCGATGCAAACACCTTCTCTGACTTTGTAAAGAACACAAAAATAACAAGCTTTCTCAGAGTCAGAGCTCAGGAACTAGTTTTTGCTGGTAGAGTTTCTACTGCTGTGAGACCACACAGGCTCACAAAACTGCCTCTCCCCTTTATTTTGGAAATTCACACTGGCAGTTCATGCAGTTAGAAACACATTTGTACACTTTACTGAGACTTGCCATTTAGATTTTAGGCAACTGCCTCTTCTTTGCCCTATCATTTGTATCTGCAGTGGCAAGAAGTCCAGAGGGAGATGGTATCTCCATTTCAGTGGTCTAGAATTCTGACATCTTCCTAGCCTTGGCTTGAAGGATAAGATGGGGTTCCTAGGTGGTCTCTTAAATAAATCCGTGATGTCTGAGAATGTCTAATTTTTAACATCAGCTCCATTCAGCTTGGTAGCCCCAAGCAGGATATGTTTGGGAGATTCTGGTTTAGGACTGTGACATGGTATGGGGACTAGATTTTTTTTTTTTTTAATGTAACAGCCACATCCTTCTCAATTAAGAGTGTAAGGCAATTTATACAAGAATTTTGAAGTACTTTAAAGAGGCTTAATAATGTTCAGCTAACTGAAGCCAGCTGCTCCACATGGGAACTGAAAAGACTAAGAAATGTGGTTTGAATAATTAAAAATATGTCATAAATAACTTAAATTACTGTAGGAAGAGGAATGGAAAACTCCATCATCACAGAGGATCTCTGAATTAACCAAGTAGTTTAACAGCAAGATGGTTCACAGTTCAAACAGCTGCAGTTCCTTTATATAACAGCTCCTCAGTCTTGCAGTGCAGGCTGCTTGAAGACTTAATCCTAGTATATCCATATAAATAAAGGCATGGTGTCTTGGAAGATCTTTGGGAGGAAAAGAGAAAAAAAGAAATCTAATCAGTTCTCCTTGTGGCCAGAATCTGGGAGCATTCAGTCCTTAACAATGGCTGTCATACAGACTGCAAGGAAAAACAGGATGGTGTAGGTGAGTAGGCGGGAGAAAGGTGAATGGAATGTAGCATTTACCAAACCCGGTGCCTCCTAAACTGTATAGGATGCTAAATGAATGCTGACCTGTTGAAAAAACAATCCTGCATGTCTTGGAACCTAAGGATCAACAAAAGTAAGATAATTTTGTCTCAGTTCTTCCATAAGCGCATGTGACTTCCCCCCACACCGTGCACGTAGCAAAGGACGGCTGGGGAAGGGCTCCTCACTTCTGCAGCAGGAGGGGCTCTAAACCTTCAAGTGGCTCGTGGTGTATGGTCACAAAAGTGGTTCTGGCATGATGAAGAAAAAGAGCACGGTCACATGCTTAACTTAATTCCCTTTGTTAGTCTATTAGAAGTGGGACGTTGTACCAGTCCTGTTGCAGCAGAGACCATCCCTCTCCGTTTACGACACAGCAGCAGCTTCTCGGCACTGGTGGATTACGAGGTGAATGGAAAACCATAGTAACAGTAACAAGTCAACAACACTTCCTCGCCCAGATCACAGAATGGGCCAGGTTGGAAGGGAGCACGGTGGGTCACTGCTCCAGCCTCCCTGCTCAAGCAGAGTCCTCCTAGAGCACCTGGTAGGATTGTATCCAGGTGGTTCTGGAATATCTCCAGTGAGGGAGACTCCACAACTTCTCTGGGCAATCTGCTCCAGTGCTCAGTCACCCGCACAGTAAGGAACTTCTTCCTCATGTTCAGGTGGAACGTCCTGTGCATCAGTTTCTGTCCTACTGCTTGGCACCACCGAGAAGAGTCTCACATTCTCCTTTCAGTTACTTATAGACATAGATGGGGTCCCCTCTCAGTCGTCTGAACCTCTCAGGCTGAAGAGGCCCAGCTCGCTCAGCCTTTCCCTGTAGGAGCGATGCCCCAGTGCCCGGGTTGCTCTCGCTGCCCTCCGCGGGGACCGCCCGGGGCAGCCCTGCAGAGCCCGAAATGGCGGCGGGAGCGGGGCGGAAGTGCCAGGGCAGGCGGGCGGAAGCGGCTTCGCAAGCCGGGCAGAGCCGCTTCCGGGGGGCGCGCGCCTCTGCTTCCCGCCGGAAGCGCCCGTGTGTGGGGCTCAAGATGGCGGCGGGAATGTACCTGGAGCACTACCTGGACAGTAAGAGCCGCCGGGGCGGGGCCGAGGCCGCGCCTGAGCCGGCCCGGGGGGCACGGATGGGCCGAGGGGCGGGGCCCCGCGGGAGCCGAGCGCCGCCCAGGGCGCCTATGAGCTCTCCCAGTCCCTCGGGCACAGCCGGGCCCCGGCTCGTGCGGAGAGACCCGGTCGGTGTGGCAAGGTTCGGCTGCAGCTGCTGCGGGAGCCCGGACACCGTGGCCCCGCGACTGGTTTATCCCATGAAAAAGGAGGCCGGTGCTGCTCCAGCCGCCTCTCGGGAGCGGGAATTTGGCTGTCAGTGGTTTCCTGGGATAGACATCCAGTCAGAGATAACTTTTGGATCTGTGGGGCCGTAGTTATGGTAGTTTTCTACGCTGTCAATTTACAAATGCAGCCCTGCTTTTCTGGCCGAAGAGGAGGTTTGTAAACGCTAATGGAGTTGATAACGTTATCAGAACCCCTCCTAAAGTACCTATTTTATCATCCGGCCTTAAGGTGCTTAAAACCTCATCAAACTCTGCCCTTTGGGGATGACACTTTCAGTGCATGTTTTACCCACGCGTTCTTAAAATAGCTGAGCAGATCCATCAGAGGAATTGTTTCTCAATGAATAGGTTAATGAGTTAAGATAGAATAGCCTGTTCTTTGAGGAATGCTGTTCTCACATTTTCCTTCTGGTCTGGTGTTGGCACTAGAGACAGGAGGATGTTCATGCAGTGGTGTGTTTAAAGCTGGGTAGTTCTGGTAATGTGTCTTCTGCTTCACTGTACCCGGCCAGTTAAATCTCTCACTGTCTGTTTGCATATGAATGGAAAAAAATGGAGTTTGACTCTTCAGATGTCTTGCTACACCGGGTTTCTTGCAGCACAGAAATTATAAGTTGCTGATACAGGGACAGGGTGTCTCGTTCCTTGTGTCTTCAGTGTTCCTTTTGTCATCAGGAAAGTAAATGTCTATAAGAAGAATGTTCAAGAACCACAATAGATTTCAGTGAAAGCTGAAAAGAAGCTGCAGTTAAACAGGCAAGGATCTAGGAGCTTCAAAAGAGAATGCAAAAGCCAGGAAGAAGAGTTGAATGAGGAGACAGGTTGGAGAGGAGTGAAGATTTATGTTCTTGTGCAGTTCTCACTCCGTTGTAGAAGGCTGCAGTTGATTGAGGCTCTTCAGCTGGGAGAACAAGGGCTGGGAAAGAGGAGAAAAGCAGATGAACAAGAAGTAAATGCATACAGAGGATGCAGGGTTTTCCTGCTGGGAGGGCAGAAGTGTATTTTGGGTAAGAGCTGCAGAGCAAAAATAAAGGAGCAAAAGCCTGGGATCTGCAGTTGCTAAGCAGAGACAAGCAGGATGCAGCACTGAGTGTGGAGAGGTATGGTAGGTATCCAGTTGGAAAGAAAGGAAGGTTGGTGGCTGGAGAATGCTTCTGCCAGTCAAACACCTCTGGATCATGCCATCACAGTCAATTGAAATCAGCCAACCTGGGAACTCATCTCTTGTACAGGCATGCAGAGGAAATGCCAAACTCCTTTCTCAGCTGAGATTTGTGGTCCTGCAATTGGATTAGAGATTCTCGTCCTGTTGAAGGTGGATATTAATACAGTAGAGTCATTGTTATTGTTGAGGTGTCTTAAATATATGAAAATAATAGGAAAAAAAAAGAAAGTGATTTGCACAATCTAAAAGTCCTTTAAAGTATCTGGTTACAAAGGTTTTAGGAAGAACAAAACATTCTTTGCTGTGATGGTTTAGCCTTTTTTAGCTCTAAAGGCCTTTTTCAGTTTTGTCTGGTGCAATATTACTTGCTGTTATTAGTTAATCATAAGACAGTTGCTGTGATTATTCTAGATTTCTTTCAGGAAGGCATATATGAATTGTGATGCTTAGAGTCAAAGAGCACTCATCACAGTCTTCAGTAAGTTAGGCTGCTGATAGATAATAACATACATTTCTAATTACCCATATTGTTCTTCTCTAAGCCTGCTCTCCTCTCCTGGCATCCTACCTGAACTCCTGACTGTATTTTAGACACAAGTCTTCTTGATGCTAACTGATTGACAGCATTCAGTTTCGTACTTGCTGCTCCCCTTTTCTCCCCCACATTATTTCAGTGTTTTAAAAGCATTCAGTTCCATTTTAAAGTAGTTCACTAATATCCTAAAACTTCCTGAAATTTGATAGAAATAAATAGTCCAGAACTTTTTGGTCATCTCTTATAAAAAGTGTCTAATTCTTAATTTACATCTGTGTCTTGGAACAGAGTACTTTTAGTAGTATAGTGCTCTTGCAGACACAGTTTTCAATTGTCTTTTTTCCTTCCACAGAGATTCTCTTTCGTATGGTTTTCTGCCTGGATCTGCTCAGGGAATGAGTGAGGAATGTGTGGTGAAAGGACAGTTATTTGTAGGACCTGTTCATATCTTTGAATAAAGGAAGGTGTTTAAGGAATAAAGTGAAAATTGTAGGAAGAAAAAAAGTGGCCTCCTGTTTGAAGCAACTGAATATCACTCTGACAAAGTGAGTTTGATGTTTTTATTTATGTCATGAGTTCCACTTTATAGAGGTTTTCCTTGCTTGGATTGTGCTTCCCTCAGATTATGACTGGAAATTTTTAGTCAGAGGAACGGATGTGCAGAATGCTCATAGCTGCAGCTGGAGTCTGCCTTGAACAGATAATTCTGAAAAGTCAGGCTATGAAGCATTTTTGCACATTTCAAGAGGAGAGTTTGTAATTAGCTGGCCTTCTTGGCGTTTAATCTCTTGGCCTCAGTAAATCTCTTGGCCTTCATTCTGTTGATGAGAGAAATGGGCCACTCCACTGCAGCATTGTGAAAATACTTTAGTGTCACAATAGTGAACACCTTGAAAAGCTGATTACAAAGTCAGTTTTCAGACTAAGCTCTGGGTCTGAGCATGTGACTCTGTATTGAACAAAGAGAATAAAATAAAACTTTGAATCAGTGCTCAGTCACTGGGAATGAGAAACACCTTGTATGAAACATCATGTGAATAGGTAATTAAAAACCGTATGTTAAAATGCATGAGCAGTCTGACAAAGCTAGGCATACAGCCCCAGTTGCTACAGTTCATATATTTTGAGCCCTCTGCTTTAGACATCTAAAGTTCTTTTCCATTATTTTTTTGTGGAATAGCCAAGTTAAGAAGAGTTCTCTTAGTAAAAGGTGTCTAGAAGCTTCTTAGGTCAGGTGTTTCAGCAGCTTTCAAGTCCTTGCTGTAATTTGAAACTGGGTTTAGACCTAGGATTAGGCATGCCCATTCTGTGGTTTTAAGCTGTTAATTACAAAGCACATCTGTCTGAAATGTGTTATGCTCTTGGCAGATGTTTTTTGCAGCAGAAAAATACACACATTCCTTCTGTGCTGAGCATCCTGACAAGAAACTCTGTATCTTGTCTACTCTGATCACCTTAATTCCTTCATCTTACTTAGTGAGCTACAACGGATTCAGGGAATGGGAGAAGAGGAATGTGTCTTGTTCCACTTTTCTTCCTGAGTGTTTTTCTCCAGTGGCTGAATTTAAACGTAAAAAGATTTCTATCTCTTCAAATACTGTCCTCCTGGTTTCTAAACCATTTTATGCCTGGTTTTGAGGGGAGAAAGCAAGTTTAAAAAGTGCTTTCTCTCAAGCAGTAACAATGCAGCTTTACTAAGGAAATACCTATGGGTACAAAAGAGTTAGAGATGTAGAAAGGAATGGAGGAGAAGAAGGAGGATAACAGTGTTTTGTGATTAGAAGATGGAATGTGCATAAAGACTCATGAGAAGAGTTTGTGCTTCCTTGAGCTGGAGTTACTGTGCTTGGCTCAATGTTGGCCCTCGTACAGGATTAGAAATTGTGGAGGCTTTGAGGGGCAGAAAGGGATAATGTGATTAATACAGGTTTTCCAGAAGGTGGGATGCAAACCCTGAGTTTGCTTCATGTTTGGAAGTTTCAAGAGGATTGCAGAGCTCCTTTGTGAAAGACACTGTTGAACCACACATACTCAGAAAACAGTCCCAAATCAAGTCTCTGTTTATATGTGAACGTGTCGTGAGTGTAAGGATTGTCTTTATAGTAGAGGGAGCTGCTGTGCAACCACCTGTGTTTTCTGCCATCAGTGCTTCCCTGTTTACCCACCTAATGGGTGCCAGAATAAAATACTTGTACCTAGTGACAACATATGAATAATCTTCTATGGCAACATATCAACGCATGTACCTCCCCTCAACAGCAAGAGCTGTTTCCATCTTCCCTGAGGAACTAAAGCAAGCATTTCATTTAAATTAGACCTAAACATTTGGGAGAGTCAGGAGTAGCAGGTAACCTTGGTGAGCTGGAGAGGGAGAAGGATGTCACACGCCGGGCTGCTCAGACAGCTGTGTTATATTAATTCTGGTGCCTTGGAGGACTTGTTCCATGGGCAGGCACTAGGACATACCTGCCTGGGCGCAGAGGGTGATGGAGACAGCAGGCTTAGATGAGGAGACCTCAGCTGGTAAGTTAACATGGTACTATGTAGTCAATTTACCTTGGTTTTTTTCCCCTTTTTTACACCAGTTAGGGAGGCATCGAGTTTCCTTGGCTCCTTCTATTTGCATTTGTCAGTAGGCACACAGAGATGCTTCAGATCAGGGTTGTCACTGCTAGAAAACTTAAGCCATCATAAGCATAGAGCAACAGAAGCAGCACATGTCTTCAAGGATGTCATCTTCTTTCCCAAATGACATGGGAATGTCCTTTCATTCCTTGATAACATTAGCTAAGCTAGTAAAATAGGATTGTTCTTTTGGCATAGGTACATCTGCCTGGATTTTCCTCAGTATGGATTTATCAAATGAGGGTGTGATGATGAGTATCATCATCTTAAAGCTCTTAGAGGACATGGGTGTGATGTAGGAAATTGCTGTAGGCAAGCCCTTAATTCCTTCCCAGACCTGGCTGTGTTCTAATTTCCCCAGCAGTTCTTTTATCTCTTGCCTTCCCTACCTTTATTACTCTTATCCCCTCCCCAGTGTAGCATGCAGCCATAGCCCCCGTCCCTGCCTCTACAGTTTCTCACATCATTCTTCAGAAATGCGAGTCTCTTAGTAAATCATTTCTCTACTTGTCAGTGTAGTGAAAGATGCCTTTCACCTTACTGAGACTTTGGATTAGTTACACCTGTGATGCACCACATGTTCTATGGAAAATTACAAAAGATATCATGCAGGGGAGAGAATTTGGTGATTCATAGGTATCATTTGTTTCTGTGTGAAAACTACTTGCACAGCCCACACTGAGCTGATACATTTAATGACCAATTCATTTATAATTGGTTTTGTTGTTGGCTGATATTTTTATTGGAGCTGATACAAGATGGCTTTACATGGCAAAGCATGCTGTGTTTTCTCTGTAGTTCTTCACTTACCCAACTGTAAATCTGATGTCATTGTTTTTGCAAACAGCCCTGTGATCTCTTTGGTGGTTGTCCCTGCCTTTGGAGGTCTGTGGCAGGCTGGAAATGTCAGGAGTGTTGCGAGTCTTGCTTGTTGTGTCAGTCTTCCAAGCCCTCCAAGCTTTTCAAATCAAGGTTGATCTTTAACAATAACGATCTCTTTTCTGAGACTTAACAACATTGCCTGCTATCTTGGCTGTGGATGCTGTAGCATTGAGATACTGTAATAAGAAGACAGTAAAAAGAGTCCTCCCTTCCTGAGAAATGAGTCCACACTTTGGGGGGAATGTTGGGTTTCCATGGCTGACAGTCACTGATGTTGACTGTCACTGCTGACTGTTGCCCATTTCTTTGGACAGTGTTTGAAGTAGATGTGCTTGGGTGGACTGGTGTGCAGTGCATTGCCCCAAAGCTTGGGATATGTCATATGGCCACAGAATTCCTGGGTGGCTGTGGCTAAATCAGTCTGCCATGCACCTGAGCACCCTCTTTGTAAAACTGTAGGTAGAGTTATCCCTTACCAAGGTGTTGTGAGGATAATGGTACAGGTTGGGATTTTTTTATTGCAGCAGGGCTGAGCCATCTCTGAATAGAGGGAAAGGGATATATTGTGCTCAAGCACCAATTTCAATAAACTCTGTAGGAAGGTGATTGATTACTTGAGAACACAGGACAGAGTAGAAGCAATAGTGTCAAAGGGTGATACACTCTGAAAGAAGGGATATAAAAGACATACTGCCTCCTAATGAAGGAGCAAGGGAGCTTCTGAAGATTGCTGCAAACCAGTTGTCCTGCAGTGTACTTCAAGTGCTACAAAATTAGGAGAATCATGGAGTACTGAAAAGTCCAATGTGCTCCCCCAGTAAGATCCCAGCCAGATTGCTGTCCTGGGGGACAAAGAACTTAGCCTCTCACTGTGGCAGTCCCTGGCACAAGCAGGAATTTTTTTAATTGCCTTCAGCAATGTAGTGTCTTAAGTGTTTGCTGAAATCTAAGCTGTTCAATAAAGCAGCTGTTTCAAAATGTATTTTCCCATTTTTTAATAAAATATAAACATGCATCTAAATGTGGTGGGTAAACAGATGTCTTGGGAAAGGCACTGTGTTTTTGGATGGTGCTTGGTGCTATTGATCTGTTTTTAGGACTTTGGGCAGCACAAATCCATTGTTTGGCACAGCACAGACGTGCTGCAGAGGATTGAAATACAATTGAAGTTACCAGGCTGTGTAGGCTTGCTCTCTGCATTTGTGTGTCACAGTTAACATCTGAGTTAAGTAGCTGAAGTTGAAATATCAGTTGCCAGCACCTGACACCCTATATGTGTTTCTAAAAAGAAGTAAATAAAAAAATAATTATTGGAGAGGGAAAAAAGTGGTGTTGGATTCTGACTTTTGGAGAGAGAGTGTGGTTCTTCAGGGAAAAGACAGCATGGTTATGGATGCCTGTAAAGAATGGAAGGGGGAAAGGATGACAAGGAAAGAGGAGAATAAAAGACAGAAGAAGAATGAACTTAGTAAAGGAATAACATTTGAGGAAAGATGAAGGTACGTAGAGAGACTATAGCTTGTGATCAGCAATTAAAACAAGGTAAGAAAAGGAAGGGGTGAAAAAAATTCACTGAGAGACCTGCACAAGTGATTTTCAGGATAATCGTACCATGAGAGGAATCAGTAGGGCTGCACAAGGCTTCTGTATGGATCTCTGCAGTGAGTCCATTAGGAAAAGCATTGCCAGCAGGGCAAGGGAGGGATCCTGCCCATCTACACAGGTCTGGTGAGGCACATCTGGAGTGCTGTGTCCAGTTCTGGGCTCCTCATTAAAGAGAGACACAGAACTCCTGGAGCACATCCAGCAGAGGGGAATGAGGATGATTTGGAGCCTGGAGCACCGCTCTTATGAGGAAAGGCTGAGGGAGGTGGGCCTGTTCAGCCTTTAGAAGAGATGTCTGAGAGGGGGCTCACCATTGTCTTTAAGTATCTGCAGGGAGGGTGTCAAGGGTGGATCCAGGCTCTTCCCAGTGGTGCCAAGCCTTAGTACACAGGGCAATGGGCAGAAACTGATGCACAGGAAGTTCCACCTGAACATGAGGAGGAATTTCTTTCCTATGTGGGTGACCAAGCAATAGAAGAGATTCCCCACCAAGGTTGTGGTGTCTCCCTCTCTGGATATATTCCAGAACTGTCTGGAGGCAGTCCTGTGCCATGTGCTCTGGGATGACCCTGCTTGAGCAGGGAGGTTGAACCAGATGACCCACTGTGGTCCCCTCCAGGCTTACCAATTCTGTGATTCTGTGGCACAGTTGCATTATGCCAGCCCGTGCTTTGGGCCAAGCTGCTGGCCTTGCTAGCACTTTCTTCCCTGTACATTTTCACCAGGAGGATTCCTGTTCCTCTCTTGCTGCTGTGCCATTTGTTTGGAAAAAGGCCCTTGCTTTTCCTTATTTTTCTGTCTGTTGTTGCATATCATCACTTTTCTCTAGTGATGAAAGATGCCTCTAGGGTGTTTTTTCTTTACAATTATCAGTTTCATAATCTGAGAATTACGTGGGTATTTTATAATAGATAGTATTTAGTCATGATGATTTTAGGTAAATCTTACTAAGATGAAAGAGCAAAATTAATTGCTGAGGAAAAAAGGAGAAGAGCAGGAGGAAATGAAATTACATAAATAACATTAATGTTTGTAGAAATAGTGAGGAAAAGTGTTGTGTAGGAATGAGGAAATGGAGCTCAAATCGAGATTTTTTTTTTAATGGGACTTAGAGAGTGATAATGTCTGATAGCCAGCACAGCACAGGTCAAACAATTTCAGCACGTGTTCTGGCACCTGTGATAAATTCTGTGATGCAGAGAATCACTTCTGTTTAAGGCTATGCAAGAGCTTTGGAGTTAAGCTGCAGATAGTAGAAAACATCCCCACAGCTAGATTAAGTTATGTACCATACAAATAGTTTGTTGCTCAGCTATAACTTGCTTATCTGCAGCTTTATCTTGTTATGCTTTTTGTTATTGCCAGACTCTTTCTGGATCATAATTTGTAATGGTCTGCTCAGCTTCCTTCCACATTCAGTTGAACAGATAAAGCATCTTTGTAGCAGTTCTGATTATAAAGTCACTGTACTGTCACTTGTTTCATTTTCTCCGTTTATTGACCAAGCAGTGGCAGAACATATGTCCAATAATAGATTTGCAGAATGAAATATTTTTGCTGTGGTTTTAGGAAATAATTTTGCTGGTTTTAGCAGGGAAGGAATTCAACTGACGGGGTTTGCCTCGTCAGCTCCAGTGGAAGCCTGCCCAGCTAATGTGCCTCTGGAAGATCATGGCTCAGATGTGCATAAATGATCTGCCCATGGTGCATTTGCTCAGCCAGAACCCAGAGGCAGGCGCTCCCCACACTGCAAGAGCCGCCGGGAGCAGGGGGTTCTGCACACCTGGAGGCAGGAAATGAGGAGGGGAGCCACTAGCCTGGCTGGGGGGCCAGCACTGAGGGGAGCAGGCTCTGGGGAGAGAAGAGTGTGGAGCACAGGCTGAACAGACAAGGCTGGGCACATAGAGGCAAAAGAAAGACAGACAGATGCTGTCCAGACAAGAGCATGTGCTGGTATCGGTGGTGGCAGATTTTTCCAGTAATGGCTTTAAAAACTAGAGCACAGTTCCTTTCAGGTTGTGTAGCAGAATCAAACTCCTGCTTGAGTTTCTCCTGGTGCAAGAACATTGCTGTGAAATGTGACCGTAACCTCACATGGGGTTATTCTGCTCACACAGTAGCATCCTACTGGCTTTTGTGCTGGCTCAGGTGCTTGCTCTATCTGAAGGTTTCTAGCCCTGCTGAGGGAAAACTGACAGTACCTGGTGGAATTTGTGCTTTTACCATCTGTCCTTTCCAGAAGAGAAAAAGAAATTGCATTAATCTTTTCTAAAAACCACAAGTCTAGAATTTAGAAGCTGTGATCTTCCAGGATTAATAAACTCAATATAAATTTGACATATTGTGTGCAGTGCAGGAAGAGCTTTGTTTTCCTCTGGAGGATACCTGTCTTGTCTTCTGCAGCAGATGCTTTGGAAAGGAATGAAAAGCAGCATGCTGCAGTATGACCCATGTTTCATTTGCTGTATAAATTGAAAGGTTTAGAGTTGATGAGGCTGGGGATTTCAGGAAGGAAAAAAACATGGTCTTTAGATTCCCAAGCTGGTTTTCATCCCTGCCATAAGCTTCCTCTATAAGCAATAATAAATTTCAACATTGTGTCCCCGTCGTGTTCTGAGATGCTTTTTTGAACCATAGGGATGTAATCCTGTAGTCAGCTGCTTAAACCTTGTGTGAAGTCTGTCATGCTGAACAAACATGGAAGTATCAAATTCAGGATGTGCCGACAGACTTAATTTTGCTGCTTAGTAATTTTTCAGAATTTGAATTTGCACTGTTAAGTGTCCTTGAATGCAGAGGGGTGATGTGTATGTGCTGTGGATTATGTATCTGGGTACTAAAAGACACTTACTATCTGAGCATTTCTCAGGTAACTAAATCAGAAATTGCAACAGAAATATGTTGAAGCAGCAACTTGATTGCTCCTAAAAATTCTGTACGTAACTTCTTATTATGCTGTTTGGGAAAAAATCTAAGTAAAAGGAACAACTTCTGTGCTCAGCAAGGCCCACAATTGGTTTTACCTCTTACAGGAATTAATTTCACATCTTGTTATGTAGTACTTGTTAAAACTTGTTAAAACCTTCCTCTTGCATACAGAACCTTACCTGTCAACTGGTTGCTCTTCAGGAAAGTGGAAAAGCATTCATTGCTGTAGAAATGTGTGCAGTGAAAGTAGAGGTTGCTGCCTGGACTGATGTGTTGGACAGCTTTGGTGATGGCCAGACACAACTTTAGTTGCACTCCCTGTGAGCTGGAGAGCAAGTTCAGGAAGCTGAGACATGCTTCTCTTGTCTTTGTGAAGAGCTCTTCCCAACACTTCTTTCTTAAACCTTCAAGAGAGATTTATGTTTTTATTTGGTATAAAGGGGACAGTAATCAAGCTTAGCCTTCAGGTTAATGCAGTGACACTAGATCTCATTTTGATTAGACAGGCATGGAAAAATGAGAATTGTTGTTACCAGCTTTGCCAGTTGAGCATCTGGTGATGCCTGGGGGGTGAGTAGCATAGTGCATTGAAAATTAATTGACTCTCAACTTCACAGTGCTCATTCAGAGCCCTACAAACATTTATTATTCACGATGTGTGGCATCCTTCCAGGTATTGGACAGACCACACTGAGATGGCAGTGCAGAAGGCACAAGTTACAAATCATGAGGGGTTAAGACTGCTCTTTTCCCATCCCATCTCAGACTTTCCTCTGCCCAAAATGTCTACTGTCCCCTATATGTGAAATGAATGAATTAAACAGACTCACTTTTCAGTGAACTAGCATTTGATCAACTTGATTTTTGCATCCTTGTATAGAAATAACTAAATGGCTTTATTTACCAGCTGTTGTGCTGGTTTTTTCATTACTGAATTGAGTTTTTGGACGGAGACATTTTGGACTGACACTCATTATACAGATTTTGGGTTTCTGCTTTCTTAATGTGGACCTTTCTGCATGGCAGCAGTTTTCTGCTAACTAATATGTACTCTAGAACTATGCTTCTGCATTAAATATATCATATTTGTATAGTTTGTCTCCTTTGGGGCTGATTCCATTCAAGTGGAATCAGGCTGATGTGCACCAGAGGGGTGTGTATGTTATTACTGGTTAGCTTTGTTCCTGCCTTGGCATCATGGACAAGAACCTGATTTCTCCATGTATTCTCCTTTCTCTGCAGGTATTGAGAACCTGCCATTTGAATTACAGAGAAACTTCCAACTCATGCGAGATCTGGATCAGAGGACAGAAGGTGAGGATTAGAGATGGTTTTGTTGCCAAGATAAGGAGTACGTAGCTTAACCAGCTTTGCTTTGCTTTGCTTTGCCTTTGTCATGGGATCTTCAGGCAGGGGAGGAGGCCTGGAGCTGCTCCAGTTATTCAGTGTCTCCTCATGAAGAGCCCTGTAGTATGTGTGATGTTTGTGTATTTAATGGTGCACTTGTTTCAGACCTCAAGTCAGAGATCGATAAGTTGGCTACGGAGTATATCAGCAATGCACGGACTTTGTCTTCAGAGGAAAAACTGGGGCTTCTCAAGCAAATCCAGGAAGCCTATGGGAAGTGCAAGGAATTTGGAGACGACAAGGTTCAGCTGGCTATGCAGACATATGAGATGGTATGAAGGGAAGTGTCTTGTGCTTATGTGAATGCCTGAACTAAAGCCGCCCTTGGAAGGCCCTGATCTCTCATTTTTAGGCCATGCCCACTCTTGCTCCTTGGCTCTTTAGTGCAAGCTCCCTGCCCCTTTGTTCCCTTTTTGTCCTCTCTTTGCCTTCCTGGGCTCTGTCCTCTAGTAACCCCTGGTCACTGCGGTCTTTGCAGGTCGATAAGCACATCCGGCGGCTGGACACAGACCTCGCTCGCTTTGAAGCAGACCTGAAGGAGAAGCAGATAGAGTCGAGTGACTATGACAGTTCTTCTAGCAAGGGCAAGAAGAGTGAGTACCACCACTGGGCTGCAGATTGATTCAGGAGGCAGCCAAGTGACTATGGAAGTGGTGGGGATGAAGGCAGGCACTGGAGTGGTGCAGATCAAAGACTGTTGCGCTGGAGTCTGAAGGACAGGTAAAAAGATGGTGACCTGGGCTCTTGTGTGACCATATTCAAGGCCGCTAGATAAATTAAGATGGGGTGCATGGCCCAAAGTCAACATGCATTCCAAAGTAGGAGTGTGTTTTAGTGCTGCAGAGGTTGTCACTGTCAGGTGTCTATTTTGATGGGGTGAAAGATGCAACACCTTTTTCTCTTCTTACCAGAGGGCCGAGCCCAGAAAGAGAAAAAAGCTGCCCGCGCTCGCTCTAAAGGGAAAAACTCTGATGAGGAAGCACCAAAAACTGCCCAAAAGAAATTGAAGCTTGTCCGCACGTAAGTGTTGAAGGGACTTGAGGGAGTGAGAAACAGCACTAGAAATCAGACCAAGGCAGGCCTAGCCAGGCATCTCTGAGATCCCCAGACTGGAACTGTGTGTCCTCTGCCCCTTCATGGGAAGCAAGAGGAAGGAAACATTTTTGTTCTTTCAGGGAAGTGTGGGTTGAAAGGGAAAGTAGGTTCCCTTGGGTGTATGTACTTACATAAGAGAAGTATCTGTCTCTGGCAAACAAAGGTGCTGTCTTGGGACACATGAAGGTACTCAAAGCAAGTTACTTTGCTGACTTACTTTTTTCCTGTCCTGCAGTAGCACAGAGTATGGGATGCCTTCAGTTACCTTTGGAAATGTGCACCCCTCGGATGTACTGGATATGCCTGTGGACCCCAATGAGCCCACTTACTGCCTCTGCCACCAGGTCTCCTATGGGGAGATGATTGGCTGTGACAACCCAGATGTAAGAGCCTGCACGTGGTGGAAATGGGAGGGAAAGGAGTCGAGATGAGTCTTGCATGGAAAGTCTTGTCCTGCTTGGGTGCGACTTGAGACAGCAAGCAGTGACAAGGAGAGGGCTTACCTCAGGTAGTTGGGATGGGCAGAGGTGGGGCTGGCAATGACCACTGAAGGGCCTCTTTCTTCAGAGTTTTCCTAAAATGTTTTCTTCTCTGTAAACTTAGCAAGAGAGAAGGGGACTTCTCCTTGCTAACACGTTGTAGGTTGGGTGTGAGTATTCAATCCTTGATCATTGCTAGGGATTTAGGAGTTTATGATTAAATGCTCAGGACTCTGGTAGCCCAAAAAGAACAATTTCAAAAGGAAACTGCTCTTTAACTGCCTGCTCTTTACCCCAACAGTGTTCCATTGAATGGTTTCATTTTGCCTGCGTGGGTCTGACAACAAAACCAAGAGGAAAATGGTGAGTGAAGCAACCTGGGAAAAGGGGAGGTCCTAGGTGGCAGGGGGATAAGTACTCTATATACACACTCAGAAGATATCACTAAAAGGAAAATTTGAATTGAGGCTTTGTCAGGGACCTTGGAAAAGGTCTTTTGGGACCATGCACTTGAGGCTCATGTCATGCCCTAAATGTTGGCTTTGTACTTCCCTTTCTAACAGGTTCTGCCCTCGCTGTTCCCAGGAGAGGAAGAAGAAATAAATCCACGTGATACCTCAGTACTGCTGCAGGAGCTCTCTTCCCCCTGCCAGGGCCTCATCCCAATTCCCCCAGCCCTTGGGGCCTTGGCTGAAGGGAAGTCTTGCCCTGTTTGTGGTTTGGGCCATCCCTGGAATGGTGTGTACCCTCACGGTGGTTCCTGTGTGTTCTGTATCCCTGGTTGCATCCGAGTCCTTAAGGGAGGCCCTCTCTGTGTACTATTCCAAACAGGTCTCTGAAACTCAAAGGGAATGAATGAGGGCACCAGGGTAGCCACCAGATTCCCAGGGATTCAGGTAGCCCCTGATTTTCCTTGGCTTTCCTTCAGCCTCCTCAGAGTTCATTGCCTATTCTCTGCTTAGAGAACAAGGCTATGAGATGGGGGAAGGAAAGGAGGTAAGTCTTCAGCATTTTAGGTCATTCATTTTCCTGGATCTTTTTCAGGAGAGAGGGAGTAACCAGGCTACTTCTTAATCTAGTGGGCTGGTTGAGAGACTGAAAACCTGATGTGCTCCCTGTCTTTAACCATTCCACTGCTGGCATTGAGCAGCCTCTTTTGTTGGGGAGAGGAGGAGGCAGAGGGAGTGTGTAGAGCTAGATTTGTCTCTCTTATTCCTGGGGTAAACCTGCTGGTCTGGGAAGCACACTGTGTGAAGGAGGAAGAATTTCTGACCACGTGGGGAGAAACGCCTTGGTCCAGTCTGTCTTCCGGCTTCAAAATTCTGCCCTCCTCTTGTGTAGTGGTGCTTCTCCTTATGTTGATGCTGGGAAGTTTGGGGATTCAGATCCCACTTGTATAATGCAGAATTAAATAAAAATCATTGAAACCAATACTCTGCCTTGATGTCACCTCCAAAATAAACTACGGCAATTGGTCTCTCTAGTTTTTCTTTCTCTCTTAGCTCTGCATTTATTGTAAGTGGTGAATGTTTCAGCTTTTTCACATAGCAATCCTGTCACTAAAAAGTGACATTCTGCATAAGTCAGGCTTGAAAATGTACTTAATTTACTTGCAGAAAGCTACTGAGATTTCTGGTGGCTGTGAAAAATACCTGCCCCTGCAGTCGTGCCCTCACAAGAAGGTGAACATTTATTCCCACTATCACTTGATCATTTACTTCATCAGTTGCTTTCTCTTAAATGAGGAGGAGTGGAGGTGGCAAAGGCCAACTCTCACTGTCTGTTGGGCAGCACAACTGAGAAAATAAGCCATCAAGTCAAACCACATATCTCCAAGAAGGTGGATAGGTTTTCCAGATACCCTGATAGCTTGCTTCCCAGTAGGTCACAATCACCTTGTTGCCAGAAACTCTGGCAGCTGTTACTAATATAATATCAGGCTCCAAAACAATTCCTGAAGATATGGAGTCTGAAAGTAACTGTGAGGAGATGGCCCTTACTGAAGCTCCTCTTTATCAATTCCATTGGCACAGCCTGGAGACTGACAAAGCAAGTCTTCCAGCTTGTGGTCTGCTCATCAGGGAGGTTTAAGCCTTTCACCTTAAAGAAACATGGAATGTTTTCCTCACCCAGATAACTTGTATGAGGATCCAAGGAGGATTTTGCTTGTTTAGTTGTGAAGCCTAAGCTCTGCCTGTGTTCAGAGGACAGTGTGGGTTAAGATCAGTGCTACTCCCACCTTGTCATTGCAGGGGACCCCGGCAGCCATCAGCTCAGAAGCTGGTGGTGTTTTCTGTTCGAGTTAGCACTGAGTCAGTGTTTGCTTTTGCCTAGAGATGTTTGCCTCAATGTTCATTCTGCTTTTCTGTTCATTCTGCACAGAAAAAAGGATGAGTTCTTCCCCAGGCCGTGGCTTATATGGTTTGTGGTACCCCTGCCACAGTCTGAACCTGTAATACAATCTAATCCCCAGATTGTATTACACCACTTCCTGGGGCTTCCTTTTTTAAACAGAGGTGAAGTAAATTCCTGGAAGGTGTTGGCTGTGTCTCTGGTACAGTTTTAGAAACAGGGATACTCTGCCATGATCCAGTGGGTGAGCAAGCTGTGGCAGGAGAACTGATCTCTTCAGCTGGGGATTGGTTACTCAGACATCAACTGATGCTCAACTGACAGAAGAAATTGTGGATATGGCCTGAAGTGGAAAATGGGCTTTGGGCAGAGTGCAGGGGTGATGAAGGATGGAAACTGCTCCAAGCTGCTTGGTTTCAATGGATAGGACGGGATATAATGGCCGACATCAGCAGCAAGCTCTCTAGGAACTGTGGGCCAGAGAGGTGTTTGAAGCACCAGCCAGCAGCAAGGAGCATTGCAGAGACTTCTGCTGCCACTGAGGGAATCCTCTGACTTGCACAATGAGACAATTTAGACCAAAATTTGGATAGAATCTGGGCGTTTTTAAATGGCTTGCAAATATAAATGCAAATGAAAGCACATTAAAAGCTAACCTTGGAAGAGAGGGAATAAGGGCAAGAGCTGTGCAGTATTTAATCACCAGAGGAGCAAAAGAACCAGTAGAAGCTAGAAAATACAAAGTACAAAAATGAAGCCAGTGGGAACAAAGCCTGTAAGTGACAAAGCTGGAAAACAAGCAGCTTTTTTTAGAATGCCTTTTGTTTTTGATATAATTGAACATGGCACTTGTCCATTACTGACTGCAGATAGCAGAATTGTTTGTAATGAGAGGAGGGGAAGTGTTCTGTAAATATTTATTCTGTGTTGGTGCTGGTGTCATATGGGGATGGTGTACTTCCTAAGCAAACAGTAAAGAAGGGTTTTAAATGGCACCTCTCGGGGCAAAGACTTTTTTGATCACCAGTCCTCAATAAATGGTGTTTGTCATCCTGTGAAAGCCACCTGGAGGCATCTGTGGGTTGATCTCCGTCAGACTCTGGACTGCTTGGGAAAACCTATAAGGCTGGAAAAGAGCCAGCTCTGTTCTGTCCTTAATGATGTCAAGAAGGCTGCCACAACAGTCCAGATGTGAAATACTGGAACAGTGAGGAAGTAAATTGCTTCTCTCTAAAACAAGCAAGAAATCCAGGTCAACAAAATAAAATCAGTTTGACAGGAAGGAGCCAAAAAATCTATCAAAAATTACTTGAATTTTTTTTAAGATCCTTGTTAATAGTTAGCTTGATCACTGTAGTGGTAATGGGATCTGAGAAGTTTATTTCTCCTAGAATTGAAATGCTTAAAGCAGGGATATACTCAGTTAAAGTAATCATGAACTCCGTTACAGAACTGGCTAGCTTGCAGATTTCCTGGAACAGCTGTCAGTGCAACATAAACATTTTCTAAAATGGTGCTGGAGAAATTGTCCTTTTAGAGTGATTGGAAATATCCTAGTTAATGAGTGAAGTCAAGTCTGAATTTTAGGAGGCTAGAACCATAAAGCATGACAAGAGGGAAGAATTTTGCAGCCTTGTTAAACCCATTTATTAATAATAATTGGTCATGCACACAAAGGACCAGTTTATCTTGCCCAGTTTGATTGCCCCATCTGTGGGCATCATTCTTGGGTAGTTGGGTGAATGTGCTGATGAGGATGTTCAGCAAAGTATTCCCCTTTCCAATGAGCAGACGTGCTCCCCAGGCTCCATCCCTCAGGCTCTGCCACCACCATGTCCATGGCATGATGTGTAGGTAAACCATCCCAGCCACAACTGTCACCTTGCACCAGTGGGACCACCTTCCTCTCCTGCTTTTGAATAAATTCACCCCAAAGTTCAGCAAAACCCAGCCTTTCTTTAAGCACTCCTAAAGCATTGCTTACCTAGCCACCACTCAGGGCTGTGTGGTGGACACTTTCACTCTCTCAACTCAAATGTTGCCCAAATCAGCCCAGGGGTCTCACGTTGGCAGTGGAAGACATTCCCAAGAGACAGCTTGCTCATACAGACTTGAAATAAGCCCATGTCCTCCCAGACCTGGCTGGTTTGAAAACTTTCTGAGATGTTCTGCTTTTTCTAATCAACCACAGCTCTACTTTCTCCCTGCCAATGGGAAGACATTGAGCAACATCTGCTCTAAAGATCTGGCAGTAGGCAAAGGAGACTGCAGCACTGAAAGAGTTAAAGACTAATGGAAGGAAATTAAATGTCCTACCTTTCTTTCCAAAGACAACTGAAGGAAGTTTCTTCAACTCTGCTTCCTATGAGTTACAGGATCAGAAGAAATATAGCTGTTTTTATCCAATAAAATTAATTTCATTTATAAAAATAGTCAAACATCTTGATTAATTTATGCTAATTTATGTTTATTTTTCTGAATACATAAAAGAAACTAGGAGTGTTAATTTAAAAAAAACACATTTGTGCCCAAGGCTTAAGGACAGGCAAAGCTGTGACAAACACTAATGTCCTACATCTTGGTGTGAAAGAAATGTTCAGCAAGGTGTCCACTTTGGTCTGTTTCTGCAGGTGTACAGTTTCATTTCAGTGGGCTGGGCTGCTGCCGTTGAAGAAGCAACTCATTCAAAACTGAAACCCCATCTGGGAGTTAGGGAGGAAAGGAATTATTTTTTACACTTTGACAACAAGCAGGAAAAACAAGTGTGAGACCCCGAGATTTCCTCGCTCCGAAAGCCTGAATGATGCAGTCACCGGAAGAACCCATTCACTCACCATAGAAAGACTGAAGTGAGAATCAGCCTCTCTGTAGCTTTGTAATACAAGCCTCTGCTCATATTAGGGATAAAATCGTGGTTGGGTCAGGTTATTCTTGTATGAAAAAAACCTGCTTTAAAAGACTACAGCAGTTTGTTCAAGCAGGCTTTTATGTATCCACTCCATTTTAGTTTGTATTAATAATTCAAGAAACCATTTTTAAATGCTGTTTTTGCAATCAATTAAATATTCCATTTTCTAAATGTCAAGTAAAAAAATGCTTCATTCACTATTTCCTAACAAAATAAAATGCAAATTAAGTATTTGAATTAATGCACGTTATAACTGTGCGGTGCTTGTACAAATGTGAATAGATTAACATATCTACCAGGTTAAAAAGAGTGCCAATTTTAATGTAAAGTCTATATTTATCAGCACGTTCACATAGCTCTTGGCCAATGACAGTAAACCCACTGAAATAAAGTACAAATGCAGAATGAAGAGGATTTAACCTGTGAATAAAGCCAGCAATTCAGAGAATTTTGGTTCTAATCAGAATGCTCACAGGTGCTTTTGTCTGTGGAGATGGGCATCTGTGCTCTGCTCTGGCACCTACAGCCCTTCCCATGGGGTGAAGCACTGGGATCTTGGAGTAGTGTTTGGGAGAGTTGGTGCTGAACTGGAAGTGCGTCTTTGCTTGTCTACCCTGTGATGGCTCTGAGGCTTCTTGGCAGGGCTGTCCCTCCTGCTGAGAGGCTCCTCTGGACTCCAACTCATGTGACCAGAGTGTCCCCCTTCTCTACCCTCTCCTTTAGGTCTGTGTTTTAATAAATGGAGGCATCACAACTTCCTTTGGTGCACTGGAAGGAAGGCACAACCTGGAATGTCTCAGGGGCTCGGTCAACCCCTTCCTGAGACCACCCCACCATCCACACAAGCAGAACTGCTCTTGGCCTCCTCCCTAAGCAGCCTGCTGTTTATTTTCTAGCAACACACATACAGGTAGGTTTGGAAGCATTTTTCTATCATCTCGGCTTACATTGCAAATTATTTAAGACACATGTTTTCTGGGGATGCTGCTTGACAAGCCACAGAGTCTGGAATTCATACCTAATCTTTATGGCCTCCATCTTTATGGGGCTTTGAGCTGACCAGACATCCTCTCCCTGCCCCAAACCCCCCAGTTTAACTCACTGTGCTGACACAGGGTCTGTGAGCCACAGTCCTGGAGTTTCCAAGAGGTTTTCAGTCATTGCTGCTGCTGGTGGTGTTTGTGGTGGAACATGCAGCATGGAAAATGCTGAGAAACAGCCAAAGTATTTGAGACAACAAGAGGAGCTCATCTGCTGGAGGGTGGTCCCTCACAAACCAGACAGGCTCTTACAAAGCTCAGGGTTGACATGCAAATGGAAAACAACCCTCCAGCGAGTTCTTGTCCCACTGTTGCACCTCCCTGCTGCTGGCTCAGGCACTCTGTAGGTCTGGGGGTTACAGCTGTGTCTCTCAGCCCACCAGGTCCCAGCTGGCACAGCAACTCTGGCTGCAGGAAACTCTGTTGTGTGGCAGCCCTGAAAACAAGGGTGCAAATCTGCTTCACTGCAAAAATTACACGGCTTGTAATACCTTACTGAGGGTACAGCCTTAAAGGTGCCAAGTGAACCCTCAGAAATCAGAAAATACTGGAATTAGCATCACCCCCGTGCTCCGCATTACTGACAGCTATAATTGCTTGATGCAGCAGTAGAGAGTAGGCTTCCCCCAGCCTGCAGCATTGATGTATCGTGTACAAGTTACTGTTCCTCCCGTCCTCTTCCCTCCCCCAGAGATGACTTTTGTTTTGCAGAAACTTGAAATGCAGGGGCCTCGCAGCCACCTGGCACACACCTCATCAAACAGCTCAGCAGTGCCTCCTGTTCTCAGCCTCCCATCCCTGCTGGGTGCATGCCAGAGACTCACTGGCTTCTACAGAGTTCACTTGTGGACTGTGAGTTTTCTGAAGGGTTCTGACAAGCTGGATCAAGTCCAGGATGTGCCACAGTGCATGAGAAGTGCTGAGCAGCTAACATGTCCTCACATCTGTAACCACCTTTCCAAATAAACAGTAGCTCCCCACAGGCATTGCTACTGGAGCACCAGCCAAGGGGGACTCCTTTGACAGGTTCCCCTTCTTCTGCATTCGTTCTTGTTCCCTGTTCTCATTTGCCATAGATCTCTTGCTGGCACATGAAGACACAGGTAGTGTAGCCAGCACCTTCCAGATATCAGTAACACTGTGTGGCATTGCCCAGAGAAGTTGTGGTTGCCCCATCCCTGGCAGTGTTCCAGGCCAGGCTGGATGGGGCCCTGAGCAACCTGGTCTAGTGGAAAATGTCCCTGTCTATGGCACGAGGGTTGCAACTGGATGATCTTTAAGGTTCCTTCCAACCCCAACCATTCTATGATTCTGTGATTCTATGTTTCTGTGACATTCCACATCAGTATGCTTTCCTCAGTCCCACATTTCCATCAGCCAGTGAAGTCAGCACTGAACTTCTCTGGGAAGCTGCTCAGTCAGGGGGACAGAGCTCAGCCTAGGCTCTTTGTGTTGCAGAGAAGTGGAGGTGATTAACAGAGCTAGGGAGTTGAAGGCCTTGCAATTGTCTAAAATCAGCTAATAAGCAATAATGTCTCAAGCTAAGTAATGGTAGACTAGGACCTGCCAAAAATATGCAAGCTCCAGCACTGTTGCCTATATTAATATAAGTAGCAAGAACTAGCTGGAAAAACTCTCCTGATCATTGTTCTTCTAAAGAGCTGCAAAAATATTCAAAATTCAGTGCTGTTTTTAAGTGGTCAGGCTTCAAGCTTCTCAGAAACGCTATTTTCTGACAAGACATCTTAGAGCAAACTACAGCTCGCCTCCTTGCCAGGCCCCGCAGAGCTACCTGCTGTTACCAGACCCCTTTTTAGCAGGCTTCGTGGCTGGAGCGATTTGAGCTTTTCACCTTGATAGCCCGAATGGCCACAGGGCACTGGCAAGCGATGTGTCAGCCTTGCAGCCGCAGCCGGCGCATCCGCAGCGCGTTCTGCAGCTGTTCCACACAGCAGAGCCACTGGGATCTCCCAGGATTTGCGGCAGAAGCGGCTCCTGCAGCAGCAGAATCCTGCTGCGCGGTCGAAAACTTTGCCCGCTTTTGCCCGCGGCTCCTCCTTGGTTCCGCCAGGCTGTCGCTCCGCAGGGCCGCGGTGACAGGCGGGGGCTGCTGTGCCAGCCTGACTTCTGCTGACGCCTGCACTTCCCGGGGCTGCTGTGCCAAGCGTTTTCCTGCCAGCCTGCCAGCTGCTCACCCGTGCTGGCCGCGGCCGTGTCTCTCCTTCCCTCTCCCATCAGAAGGTGCCCAGCTGCGGGAGGCTCCGTGCTGGCTGCGACCCACGGGCTGCACCCAGGGGCCTCAGATAAGAAATGTCAGTCCTTGGGGCTCTGGGCACTTCTGCGCCGGTGGTCCCTAAACACTTTTTGCCGGCAGCAGTCGTCCTGCCTTTTCCTGGGAAGGCTTTACTGTGTAGAGAGAGGTGCTCAGGGCACCTGCGCCAGAAGCAGAGGAAGAGCAGCTGGTGCTCCCTTGACTCCCCGGGAGCTCAGAAAGTGGTGTGTCTGCCTGGGAGAGATCAAGCCAGCTTCCCAACCACATCCTGGAGGAAGCTAGTGCTGGGACACTCCTGGGAAGGCATGGGGTGCTTCTCAGAACCCTGCAGACGGAACACATGTTGCCTCCTTTCCCCGTATAAAACAGGTTGTTGTGGGTCGTTCCCAGCCACCACCGTGTCCGCAAACAGAGGGAGAAGCTCCCAGCTTGGCTCTCGCTGCCCCTTGTCCCCATGAGCCTGGCGTGTCCCCTCCCCGTGAGT
>VXBI01006645.1:159348-197977 GCA_013397375.1 Toxostoma redivivum | reverse complement strand
CAACTCCCCAACAAAAACACACATACACGCATGAAAAGGAAACAACAAAACCAAAATTAAAACACTTTCCCCCAAACCAATAAAATCTGACTTAAAAAGTTTGGTTTTTTCCTTCCTTTGCATTCTTTTCTCCCCATTTCTTCGGGGCTCCTGGTTACCCCAGCATCCTGTAGGCAGGGGTGATGATGAGGGACTTCAGGCCAGCATCTGAAGTGTTTGTCCCAGCACTCTGCTCGGTGCCAGCAGGCAGGAGCAGGCCAACCTGCCAGCTATTCCTCCACTTCCACCCGCCTGTCCCTGTCAAGGGCAGCCCAGCCCGTCCCATGTGTTTGTCCCTAGGTGTGCTGACCTTGCCGGCGGCCGCTGTCGCTGCGCCGGTGCCGCCCATCCAGGGCAGCCCGCTGTCGGACTGGGAGTATCAGGAGTTCTTTGCGAAGCTGCACCCGCCCTGGCAGGCGAACATGTTGTGTCTGCTGCGCCAGGCGTACGGCTGCCTGAGCCCCAGCATCCTGCGCCTGGACCAGGAGGAGAACCACGGAGAAATCCCCGAAGGTAAGGGCATCACCCACCCCCAGGCTCAGAGGAGCACGTGGACCCAGCTGGAGCAGTGTGGCTGTTTCTCTGCCCCAAAATGCCACAAGACTCTGGGAATGGGAAGGGTTGGTTTGGACTCTACAAAGAGCAGCTTGAAGCAGATACTGGCAGAACTAGAGCACACTGGCTTCTCTGAGCATCCCTTTCAGTGCTGCACCACATCCATGGAGAAAAAAAAAACTTTTCCCAAAGGCCAGCCTGACCTCCTAAGCAGGAATTTGCATGATTTTCCCTCCCCTCCACGTGTTGTCTGGCATCACAAAAAAGGGTTTGTCCTCTTGTAGGTTTCCTTCAAGCCCTTATGGGCTGCTGTGACTCCTCTTCACCCAGCTGAGCAAGCACAGCTGTCCCAGCCTCACTTTACAGGTCACGGGGCTGAAAGGCGCAGCCACTTCTGTGGCCCTTCCTTTCTCCACATCTCTGTCGGTGGGGTGGCAGGAGGAAAAACTGGCCACAGTTTTCTCAAGCTCAGTGTAGCTCCTCATCTCTTACCAGCTCCTTCCAACTTCATCTGAGGGTTAATGCAGAATCTTGGCTCACAACTCTCGTAGGTCTTTAAGAAAACTTGAGATGATAAGCTGCCTTTTTAAGTGTTTAACATTTCAGGAGCCAAGAAACATCCCAGTTCAGAAAGCACCATAGCAACAGCACCCTTCAGATCTCTGCAGTCATATTTTCCCTGCACCCCTGCATCAGAGAATTTAAGTGGTATAATTATATCTGTGCAGCTGAAAAACTTGGGACTACTTTTGTAGTATTTTTCTTCAGAGGAAAAAAAATAGGAGCAATTTTCTCATAAAAAAATATATCTTTATATTTAGATATGAACGTCAATGAGCTGAATGATCAGCCAACTGTGCTTATTTGGACTGCTGCTTGAGGGCAACTATTTCTCGCTGGTTTCTGCAGCTGTGTTGGGGGAACGAGTCCCACCCCACATCACCAGACCCAGGGATGGGTCCTGTGCTCCTCACTCACTTTTGGGCACCTGCAATCCACTATACCATGGGGCTTTGTGCACCCAGGGTCTGTCCCTGGTTACTCTCCTTGTGGTGCCCAATTCCTCAGCACTGCTCTTTGTCATGTCCAGCCACACTCCCACTGCTGCTGCCTTCAGAGATTCAGTTGTCAAGAACAGAAGCAGCTGGAAATGTCAGGAGATGGGACAGTTTTGCAGGTTGCCCTCTTTACCTTTTCTCCCACCCCTCAGCCTAACACACCTACCCAGCAGAATTTATTCCCCTTTGTGTTAACTTTTTTTCCAGTTTGGGGGCTATTTTGGCACATTTCAGCCAGGCTGAGAGGTGGAACAGATGTGGCAGAGTGTGTGCCCTCTCATGTTTAGCCTCTTCTGTTTTCACAGAGTTGTGGCAGTGTTGTCTCCACCCAGATATCCATGAGCATTAATTGTGCCCATTCAGGTGCAGTGCTGAGGAAGGCAGTCACCTTGTGCTTCAAACAAAGGACAGTGTGAGGATCTGGAGTGTTCCCTGCAATACCTTGTGATTTAAACAAGGGATGGGGTGGGGTTCTGGAGTTTTCCCTACTAGCTGGATGTTTTTCTGGGTTGGGATCCTGGTGTATACCTGAAATTCTACTTTTGATGGCGCAGCTGTTTGCTCAGCACAAGAAGTGAATACAGGGTAAAGGATGGTGCATGAGCAATATCAGGAGAGCAGTGCAATTTCACTGCTAATGCCCTCCCTCTCAGCCAGCACTTCCCCTGTTCTCACAGGGCTGGCTATGTGCCAGCCAGGCCATGCACTCCTAGAGCAGAGGGAGCACAAGATCACCCAGTTTCTCAGGGCTTTCTGCTCTCCTGCATGCCCTTGGCTTTCATGCAATCACTGCAAGAGCTGCAGCTCTGGAGTCAGTGTGTTGGCAGTGCTGGTCAAGACTGCAGTGTGTGTGTGTGTACTGGCACAGGCTTTGCCAGCAGCATTCTGACCCTAAGGACCCTCCTCCATCCCCTGCAAGGCTGGAATCAATGTTAAATTACATTGCCCTGAAGAATTTGTCTTCTCTGGAGCCATTTGCCTGGAGAAGCTGTGGCAGCCCCACCCCTGACCCAACAAGACCAGGCTGGATGGGTCTTTGAACAACCTGGTCCAGTGGAAGGAGTTCCTCCCTGCCCATGGCAGGGGACTTGGAACTTGATGATCTATAAGGACCCTTCCAAACCAAACCATTCTCTGGTGCTACCAGGCCCAGTCTGGTCATCTTTTTAACCTATTATATCACTACTTGCCTTTTTTCTCTTTCTTAAACCCAGCAAGGACTAATAACAGAAGCATCAGATCCTGGAAACAGGAAGTTTGTTTCTCTGTCACAGGGAAGATAACTGTGTGAAAAAGGGCAGAAGGACAAAGTGAAACCCTCAAGGCGCTGGAGGGAAAAGGGATGTTATGCCTGGAACTGGGAGCTCTAACAGCCCAAGGCTGTGATCATCATCTGGGGGCACACAGCCTGGACTTTCCCTGCATCCATGACCTGCCTCCCGAGAGGGTCCCCACCTCCTGGTGCACCCAGGCCTGCCCCCATCACACATCTCTGCCTCTAGGGCCAGTCTGCAGTGAATTCCCAGAAGTGGTGCAGTTCCAGACCTTCTGCCAGTTTGCCCAGTATCGCTGCCTCAAACAGCAGTTCTTCATCAAGGTAAGGAGTGGGATGTGGCATGGGTGGGGGGAGTATCTCTTGGGAAGTGGAAGGGTGAGGAGGGAGGGAAAATAACATAGTGAGAGTCACGTTTCTCCCTCTCTCCTCCACGCAGCGAGTCCCATGTTTGAGTTGGTCTCTAACAAGCCCTTTCCCAATGGAGCCATCCAGCACCATCAACCCCTTGGCCAAGGGCAGAGGCTCCCCTGTTGCACAAGGTATGGCTGCACCGAGCTGTGCTGGGCACCCCTGCCCATCTGCTGGTCTCCTGTAGCTGCTCTCCACCCCTGCAGCTTTCTGTCTGGCCTCCAAAAGCCACCCTTGGCCGCTCCATCCCTCTGTCTCACCATGCAGAAGCAGGCTTTTCTGTCACCTGCTGATGCCCTGCTGCAGAAGACCTTCTCAAGCTCTCTCATGCATTGTTAGGTCAGAAACCACCGCCAACGAAGCACCCCACACCCACAACAAAGGTGCCCACACTCTGGCAGAAGAGCAGGACTCCACACCCACCAACTCTCTGGGCTTCCACCTCACCTTCCAGGGTGGAATCCCCTGATGAACAAAGCCTGAGGAAAAGCATCTGGCACCTGATCCATTCGGCCCTTTCCTTGGATGCCTCCTTGGACACCAAGGACTCCTCTTGGAACTTCACCACCTCAGGCCCAGGACACACATCCGAGCAGAAAATTCCACCCCGAGGCAGGTGAGGGGAAGTCTGCTCTTCCTGGGTACCACACATGTCCTCATTCACACCAGACAGCAGGGGATCCATGTCCCTGCTTGGAGCAGGTGGTGAGTGTGGGCAAGTGTTCTGGAGCAAGCTGTCCAATCCAGAGCAGGATTGTACCTAGGGAGTCCCCAGGCTCCCCCTGCTCCAGCACAAAGTGAGCAGGGAGAGGGTGATCCAGCACTGTTAGTGCCTGAAAATGGCACTTTGCATCCTGAAATGGTCCTTGCATCCTGAGCAAAGTGAGTTTAGTCTGGGCCTGAGCTTCAGGCAAGGCTTTGTCCCCTGCTTGTGCTTCCCCACACTGTGGCCATCTGCACTGTGCAATCATCTCTGCCTTCGTCCTCCTCCAAACACGCATCCCAGGAGTCTGTGTGATGTGTGGAAATAGTGTCCTTGCAAACACAAGTCCTTGGGATGTGTCTTGCTGTGCTCCTTGCCTCTCAGTGTGCAAGGCAGATGTTTCTTAGAGCAGCCTGACCTAAGGAACATTCCTGGGAGTGCACTGTCCTCACCCAAGAGGAGCCACAGCAGCCCTGGGCTAGGAAACAGCCGGGAGCACAAAGCTAGGGCACAAAGCACAAAGCAGGGCCGCTACTTCTCCTTGAGCATGTGCACCTCTCTGCACTCTGGATGTGTGCACAGCTCTTCCTAGGGTGTTTCTGGTTCCGCATTCTGGTTTTGGAGGCAGCATCATGGCAGTTCAGCACAGAGCCCTGCACCAGGCCAGCTTGCTGCAACCCTTTCACACACCTTCCTCAGTCCCTCTGGCCTATGGATGCTTTAGGAGCTTACAAAGCACGCTGAGCTCTTCTCAGCTGGTCTGCCAGGATCTGTTCGCCTCTGTGCTCAGGTAGCTGGGGCTGGTAACAGAGAAAAGACCTGCAAAAGGATATTATGCTTTCACTCAAATTTACTTTTTGATCCTCTAGTACCTTGTGGCTAAGGACCATTTGCTTTGACTGACATGCAAATTTTATTTTGCTTACCAAGAGGAAAAAAAAAAACAGTGTCTAGATGCGGTTTTTATGGAGAAGTCATTTTGGTTTTGCTCTCTTGCTGGCCAGTGATGTTCCTGTAAGTGCACAGATTTTCTGCCTGATTGCACATCTGTGGTTTCTCTTTAACACGCTGCCTACCACTGCCACAGTGCAACCAGAGGTTCCACTTCTGCTTTATGTAAAGATGAATTGCATCATGTTGTTAAAGCCGTAACTGTCTTCTTGCAAGCCTCTAACATATGTCATCTTCCTTCCTAATACTGTAGGAATACTTTCACTGGCCAGAAGGAGTTTTCCTGGTGTATGTGCTCTCAGGAAAAATTGTGTTTCATTGAGAATTTCATTCTCCCTGCCTCTGAAACTGAGCCTTGCTGTGACTGAGTTGTATTGGGATTACTGGGGGACTGCTGTGATTGCAGATGACACTCACTATTCTGCTGCAGAGTTTCTCAAAGACACTAATGCTGACTGTGTGTCTGTAACCAGCAGCCGAGCCCCATCAATCATGCTAAGCAAAGCTTAAGCCCCACTGAGGATAAAGAGGCGAGATACAGACCGCGCCTGTCGGCTTTGCCGCTCGCCACATCCCACCTCCTCTCAGACAGACTTCAAAGCATGACCTAAAAAAGGGGCAAAATGCCTGGAGGCATTTCCTTTCCAGCACGAGGAGCAGTGCTGGGTGGGACTGGTGGTTGTGCACAGGTGCCATTCAGCATCTGGTTTAACACAAGGTGGGCAGGGCTGTAATGAGCACAGATCCCAGAGCTGTGTGTCCTCCCTAGGGTCTTATGTCCAGCAGGATATCCATCCTTCTTATTCATCCCTTGTGGCTTGTAGCAGCTGCTCTGGCAGCTTTCCAGCTTTCATAGTGCCTGATGGGGCCAGCTATGATCTTGAGAGGGAGACAGGGCAAGGGTAATACTACAAGGAGGATCTGCAGCACTTTTCTGTGGTCTTTCTGGTAGCGGTGAATCATTGGGTGGGAGGGGGAAATGACAATTATTGCACCTATTTTTTATTTTTAGTCGTTATTGTGCTTTCTGCCTTATTTCCCAGTATTTCCTCTCCTCAGAATTGCCTCTAAACCATGATTCAGTCTTGCAATATGCTAAAGAGAGCTTTGTAGTCCTTACCTTACAAAGCCTGTACAACTCCCATTTTCTGCAGCAACTTTCAGTGTCCCTTTTAAACACCCCTATGTTCCAGCTCTGTGCGCACTACCCAGTGATTGGATTCAGCATTTGGATACATGGAAGGACATCAGCCTCCCTTCCCTGCTTTTCTGTTTGTATAAAGAATTGCATTTGCCCTTTTTCCCAGAGCTTCCCACTGTAAAGTCATTTGTCAGCTACAACCCCTACACCCCTTTCAGCATCACAGCTGTCCCAGATCCAGATCTGATTCTGTTGGTATTCACATGTGGATGCTCACCTGTGGTTCATGTGAGCCCAGGTTCCCCAGCAAGGCTGCTTCGAGCCCTCTCAGAATCCCAGAATTGTTAGGGTTGGAGATCATTCTGTCCAATCCCTTGCCAAGGAAGGGTCACGTAAAGCAAGTGACACAGGAACCTGTCCAGGTGGGTTTTGATTGTCTTGAGAGGGAGACTCCATGACCTCCCTGGACAGCCTGTTCTAGTGCTCTGCCAACCTTAGTGTAAAGAAGTTTTTCCTGATGTTGAGGTAGAACTTTTTGTGTTTTAGTTTGTGCCCATTGCTCCTCATCCTGTGGCCAAGCACCACTGAAAAGAGTCTGGCACCATACTCTTGGCACTCACCCTTGAGATATTTTTGTGCAGTGGGAGATACATACACTCCTGGTGACTACCCCCCCTCCTCCTCCTGCTTTACCCCTCCAAAAAGTCCTTGTGGTGCTTATCTACTTCATCCCCAGAGGCTTACATTTTAAGGCCAGACCCTTCATTAAAAATGCCTTCCCCAGGAAAAAACCTCTTTTTGAATTATCATCACCCATAACCAGCCCTGGCATGCAGTCAAAGATCTTTTTTTCTCTTTCTGAAGCTGTTAAGAGTGGCTTTTTCATAACTAGTTTTAGTTTCCCACAGCAACCCCCCTAAATCAGAAGTTTCCAAGTGCTGGAAAGCTGCTGTTCACTCCTTATCTTCTTTTCTGCTCGCCTCAGGTGCTCACTGCACCTCAGCCAGCCAGTATCAGGAAGGTTCAGCAGCTGAAAGCTAATGGCCCAAATCCTTGTCATTACATGGCGGGAGAGGCAGATGCTGTTCACCAGCACTCTTCAGAGATAGCACTGAAGCAGGCTCTGTGTGTCCTTCCACATCCTGAGATGCTAAACTATGATAAGCTGTTACTTGAAGTTTTCTCTTTTGCCTTAGATCAATTACTGATCTCGGCCCACAGATTCTTCTTAATCCTAGGGGTTTTTTTTCACATTCCCTATGGATCTTTGCCTCACATTACCCTTTAGACTTTTTCCAGGGCAGTGGTTAGGACAATAACACGTATAGGTGCTAAGCTGGGGAGGGATTTGCATTAGAAAATCACTTTAGATAGACCCATCCCTTTCCCTGAAGCGTGGTGAAACCTCTGTGCATCCACAAACAGCTCAGCAGTGTGTCAGCGAGTGGAGAGAACCAGCAGCAGTGCTGTTATACTCACCCAGAGGTGGTAAATCAGCCCATAAATTTGCAACTGTGAGGCCAGAAAACCTCACAGCAGAGATGGAGAGCAGAGGAGGAGGAAAAGGATGTGACAGAGAGCACAGCAGAATTTCTTGGTTAACTCAGGCAGGTGGCACAACTCAGGTTTCTGTGAGGCTCATCTCTTTTAACATTCAGGTCTAGGAATTGCCCTGACCTCGCACCCTGACCTTCCTGCTCAGCACAGGACATGAAGTCGTGTCTGGTGAGCCCCGAAGAAAACAACTGTGCTATGTGGTCGAGCCACAGACTCCTCTCCTAACAGAAGTTTGGGATATCTTTTTGAAGTCTCTGAACTGTGGAGGAAGCAGCCATCAGCTGTTGCCATGCTGAACACCCTCGGTGTCAGGAAGATGCAGTTTGCTTCTGGTTTGAATGGATCTTGCCCCAAATTCCAGTCACCAAAAGTCATTACTCATCCAGCTGCTGACAAGGAGAGCTTTACAGCTGAAGCCCTCCTTGGTAAAAGTGCTGACTGACTGAGTGGGTACCCACTGGTGTCATTGCTCAGCTGAGTGATGCTTTCTTAGCTTCTACCTCTAGGTGAAAGTTTTCCAGGCCTTAGGAAATCTCATCTTCATGACCTTCCTTCAAGTTCTCCACCCTTTTTTTAAAATTCATTTTTATTTATTTATTTTTTATGCTAATCTGAAGGTCTCCAAGAAGTTTCAGCTATTCTCAGGAAAGCTTGTCCATACATGTTAGCCCATGCATGGATTTTAAGAGCATTTTAACATAAACAGTTGCTGCTCTTCTTTATTCTCTGTCAGATCAAAGTTTGTTTATTTTTCACTGGCTTGGTTTCCAGACACAAAAGGCAAATATCTAATGAGTATGTTTACCTCTTCTGCATCATTGATGATGATTGAAACCAACCATCCTTGTCTGCTAACAGTTCCATACCATGTTTACAAGTTCCATTGTTCCTGAGAGATGCCAAATATTCTCATTGCTCTCATCCCATTGTCCTTAAATTTTCTACTTTTAGCTACCCATGTCAGTTTGGATGAACAGTAAATTCACGGTTAACAAGTTTTTCCCCGTTTCTGTCAAATACTTGGGAGGGAGGCTTAATATGTGACATCCTCCAGACCCAAATGGGGCTGCCCAACATTCAACACTCAGCAGACATCTAACAAACATCTCCTCACTGTGCACTCAGATGGATGAAATTAGGCAGCAACTGCTGCAGGGGCTCTGGGGAAGCTCTTCAAGCTGTGCTCCTCATCCAGTCCCTCTCACATGCCCCCAAAAGCTCAGCAACCCCCCCGTAGCCTCTGTGTCACACAGGCATGTACAGACCCTGCAGGGAGCCCCATTCTTGGCTGCAGTTCAGCCAAGAGTCCAAGGTTTCTTTGGGAAGGGATTTTTTGCTTTGTTTTGGGGTTGTTTTCAGTTTCTAACTAAAGATGCACCTCTTCAGTTTGTGACAAGGAATGAGATGACTCCCTCCTTTCCTTTCCCTGTCAGCCTTCTAGCCCTGCAGAACGATGAGGCAGTGCTGGTCCTGTGCTATGCAGTGCTGGAGGGAAATTGCCTCTCATCGATGCTCACCATGGCCTGGAAGGAGATGGAAAAAAGAGTCTTCGGGTTTGGAGACTTGGTAAAGACACCAATGTCCACCTCTGGCCCCACTGTGTGCAGGCCACCTCCTGAGAGAAGCTGATCTGGGTGACCAGGGAGGCAGGCTCCAAGCCAGGAATATGGCAACTCCTCAGCCTCCTCTTTTGGGAGGTTCTCAGTCTCCTTTTCCCTCCTGACTCCCTGCCGGATCCCCCCTAGGTGTGTGACAACCTTGGGCGACACCACGTGGACCTGTGCCCCGACTGTGCTTTCTGCTCGCTGAAGAGGGAGCAGTGCCAGAACATCAAGACCCTGAACCGCGTTCACTGTGACTCAGGGAGCTTCTCCACCTACATCAACCCTCAGATCTCAGCCCAGAATGGCAAAATAGAGGGCAAGGTACCGAGCAAGCTGTGTGTCCTGCTGTCTCTCAGGAGGAGCGTGGACTGGGAGCTGGGGAAGGGGAGGAAGAAGCATGGCTCACTTTTTCCCACCCCTTTGCAGTCCAGGTCCTCACAGGCCCGGGAGCACTACAACATGGACTTTTTGAGAGGAATGAGGATGGAGTACTGGTGCAGCCGGATGGCCATCTATGGCTGTAGGGACCCTGCTGTGACCCTCTGGCTGAAGACAGAGTATGATGCCTTCCAAGATAGGGATGGCTCGGGAAAGGTGGGTGACCATCAGTGGATGTTCCCATCCCTCCTTCTCCTCTTCTTTCTCTGACCTTCATTCCCTTGTTGCCAGATCTGTGACTCGAGCGGAGTTCAGCATCCCAACTATTGCATGTTCAAGAGCTACCAGTGCCTCCTGAAGAGCATCTACAACCAGAGGGTGAGAAGCAGCTACGCTGTCTTTTACACAGCCTGCTCTTCCACGGCTGGCCCCTCCACTGCCAGCCCCAAGTCCCTGCTGGATTCACTGGCCCACTGCTTTTCCTTCTAGGAGGACAGAATTGGGTGTGTTTGGGGGAGGTGGGGTGTCAAATAGTGGCCCCAGCACAACTGGGGTGTCATTGGTGGGTGAGATTTGCACAGACGATGCGAGAGATTATATCCCTGTATACTCCTGAAGGGCAGGATCTCCCCCATCTGCTGGGAGCTTCCTAGGAAGTAACAAAACCCCAAATCACCAGAGCAGGACAGAGGACCAGCCTGTATCCTAGCAAACAGTTCAGCTGGTCTTCCTCTCTTCCCCCGGTGCCCCCATCATCCCAGCCTCCAGGTGCCATCTGTCATGGAGGTCTGTTTCCTTAGGGAAGGATGGGCAGTGGTAACACTCCTATGAACCCAGTGTGTCCTTGCAGGTGACTCGTGTGCAGTGCAAGCCTAACAAGGCGTACCGAGTGCTGAGTGTGAAGGAGGGAGACAAGGAGGTGCAGCTGTGGCAAGAGAAGTTCCAGAGCCTTTCCAGGCAGCAATCAAAAAATGATTAAAGTTCATAAAGACCTTCAAAATAGTCAAGGCCTTCGAGCAAATACCACCATGCTCTCTAAACCATATCACAAAGTGCCACATCTACTTGTTTTTTGAACATTTCCAGAGGTGGTGATTCCACCACTTCCCTAAGGAGCCTGTTCCAATGCCCGACCACCCCACCCTTTCAGTGAAGAAATTTTTTTCCTGATACCTGCTTGAACCTCCCCTGGCACAGCTTGGAGCCATTTCCTCTTGTCTTGAGGCTGCCTGGGAGAAGAGACCCCCACCTGGCTGTAGCCTCCTTTCAGGGAGTTGTAGAGACTGATCAGGGCTCCCTTGAGCCTCCTTTCCTCCATGCTAACTAACCCCAGCTCCTTTAGACACTCTAGACCCTTCACAGGCTTTGTTGCCCTTCTCTGGACTCTTTCCAGCCCCTCCATGTCTTTCTTGCAGTGATGGGCCCAGAACTGGATGCAGCGCTTGAGGTGTGGCCTCAGCAGTGTAGAATACAAGAGGACAATCCCTGCCCTGATCCTGCTGGCCATATTATTGCTGATACAGGCCAGGTGCCATTTGCCTTCTTGGCCACCTGGGCACAGCTGGCTCATGCTCAGCTGCTGTCACCAGCATCCCCAGGTCCTTTTCCTCTGGGCAGCTTCCCAGCCACTCTGCCCCCAGCCTGTGGTACTGCCTGGGGTTGTTCTGACTGAAAAGCAGGACCTGGCACTTGGCCTTATTGAACCTCACACAATTGGCCTCAGCCCATGGATCCAGCCTGTCCAGATCCCTCTGCAGAGCCCTCCTGCTCTCCAGCAGATCAACACTCCCATCCAGCCTGGTGTCATCCAGGAACTTACCCTCGATCCCTTCATCCAGATCACTGATAAAGTTCTCAAACAGGACTGGCCCCAGTACTGAGCCCTGGGGAATCCCACTGGTGACCTGGTGGATGTAACTCTATCCACCACCACTCTCTGGGCCTGGCCATCCAGCCAGTTTTTAACCCAGTGAAGAATGCACTGGGTCAGGTCATGGGCTGCCAGCTTCTCCAGGAGAATGCTGTGGGAAGTGGTGTCAAAGGCTTCACTGAAGCCCAGGTAGAAGATAACATGCACAGCCTTTCCCTCATCCTTAGGCAGGTCACCTGGTCATAAAAGGAGACCATCCTGGCTAGGGCGGATTCCCTGGTTGTGCTGTGTGATTGCACTTGGGATAATTTGTTCCATAACATTCCCTGACTTAGGTCAGACTGAATGAGGGGAGCCTCACTGTGGCAGTTGCTGGAACTCCTCTTGGAAAACTTTCTCCAGCCAAAGGAGCAGCTGAGCACTGGAGGAGGCATTTCTTGTATGTAAAGAGACAGGGGAGGGACCAGAGACAGGGACTCTCCAGATCCCAAACACGGCATGTGAGCAAGAAGCTTTTGGTGTGTTTTACTGTGGCTGGGGTTTTTTCTCAAGTTTAGTCTTTTATTTGGCCTGTGTCCTCCAACCCTCCATCCTGAAAAATAATTCAAACCAGCACAGCAGAGGGCAGCTGGTGGGAGAGTGCTATGTGGGGAGCACACAGGAGCTGACAGCACCCCTGGGCACCTGCCCAGCGCTCTGCAGTCCCTCAGCAGCACCTGTGCAGCTCCACGAGGGGCCGGCACTGCCTGCACTGAACGGAGCAGCACCGGCAGAACTTGCAGCTGCAGTGCTGCACTGCTCTGCCCGGGCCGTGTGGCAGCCCTGCACTGCACAGCAGCTCCCAGCCGGCCATGGCCAGCCAGGTCCAGCTGCACTGGCCCCCAGAGGTGCCCAAGATGTCATGTCGAGGGTCCCGGCCACAGAACTCTGGGCTGGCCCGCAGGTACACCAGGTCGTGAGCTGTGCAGGGCTTGAAGCGAGAGCTCTTGGGCACCAGGAGCTTGCAGGAACCGACCCGCGTTGGGTAAACCTCTGCTGCCCCCTCAAACTTTTCCTAGAGGATGTTGCCCACGTGGCAGAAGGGAGGTATGACCTTCCAGCAGGTGCACACCTCGCAGGAACCCCACATGCCATGGCACTGGTGCTCCACCTGCATGTGGGCCTGGAGAGCCTGCGGAGCAGGAGGCGGCTGCCAGCCTGAGCAGGGACACACTTCCCAACACCTCCCATGTGCTGCTGCTCCCCCAGCACTCCGCCTGTGGGGCTGGAGATCAGAGGCAGGGGTGGGAAGGCAAGGCAAGGCAAAGAGCAAAAGTGTCTTTTTAAGCCAGGTCAATATGAACAGATGGACATCGACTCTGTGGGAAACAAGATGATGTGGGTCTGTGAGATAAATCCCTGAGGAGAGAGGGGGATGGGGAGCTGTTCTGACCTGTGGGGCTGTGGGGAGGGGAACAGATCTGGCCAGAGGCAGAGGATGTTCAAGGGACCAGATCTGCCTGCAGCCCCTGCAGATGTCTGTCTTTACTGAAGAGAGGCTGGAGGGGCAGGGAAGCCCTTCAGAACAGAACAGAGTAAATTATTTCCTAAATGATAGCTGGTGTCTGTGAGGAAAAGGAGACGGCACAGAAGTCAGTACGGGAGGGTGGGACCCCCTTCCACACAGGCAGGAGCCAGCTCAGGGTAATCAGCACGGTGCTGGGCTAGGAAAGGCAGCAGGATGCAGACTCCTCTGAGAGCTGCCCTGAAGGGCCTGTTGGGGTGTGGGGGCTGGACTGAGCTCTGCCAAGCCAGGGAGAAGCCCTCGCAGCCAGGTTTGCTCCCAGCCCATGTTCCTGACCTTACCTTCCTCTCAGCCTCATTGTTGTGCAGGTTCATGAGCGCTCGGCTGGAGACAACACAGCTCTTTTCAGGGCTGTCCATGAAGGCCTGAGAGAAGGTAATCCCATAAGAAAGGTTATCGGAGCAGCATGACCACTGGAAACCTGCAGAGGGAAAGTGGCCTTGAGACGAGGAAAGAGACTGTCTGGTCTCATCTGTCCCCCTCATGGACCTTCCTCTCTGCCACCTGCTCCCTGCCACTCTCTTCTTCCTTCACCTTCAGGGCTGACTCCTCGGATCTCGGGGTTGCAGCCACACTTGTGCAGCTCCCCACAGCTGCAGGCAGGGGTCACAGCAAAAGCAATGCTGGCAGCAGAGATGCACGGGTGAGAGCAGACTCTCACGTGCCTGCAAGTGGGACAAGAAATGGCACCAGTCTGCAGAGGGCAAAGCCACTTACAGGGCACAGTGTGGGAAAAGAGGCTGTCACGGCATGCAGGAAGGATGGAGACTGCTTGGGAGAAATACATGTCAGGATGTTCACCCAGTGCAGCTGCTCCCAAGGCTGGAAGTCAGTGAGTGACATGGCTCTGTGGCATGGTGGGTGACAGGGTCAGGGAGAAAATTTACCGGTCTGCAGAACTGGTACCCGGGATGGTCCAATGGGACCAAAATGCCAAATGTGGCAAAATGGCAAGAAGTTTCTCCAGAATGCTAATATGTATGAGAGCATTCAGTTCTGTTTGCTCTGTGCTGACAGACATGTTAGTGTGTGGAAGAAGGCACTGGCCACTCTGGGGATGGGTCCAGTGTGATCCTTGCACACTAGCCCAGGAAAGGCTGACGTGTCAAGGGGACAGTAGGCATACTGGAGGGACCATGCCAAGCCTGCCCACACCACCACTCCCTCGCTGACCTTGGATGGTGGCCTTGCCAAAGACCTGCAGCCCCTGCAGGGTGGAGCAGACCCAGCAGTGAGAGTGGAACTGGTGCTGGCACTCGAGGACAGCCAGGTCTGGTATCACTTCACCACCTCCATGGCTGCCACCTGCCGCTGGCAAACATGGACCTGCCCTTCCACCAGCCCCATCAGGCCTCCACAGTCCCTGGGCTCCCAGAGGACTGCCTGCAGGGAAGTCTGCTTGGCCAGGGATCCGTAGAGCAGGGGAGAATTTCAATTGCAGATGGGCTAGAGTCAGGGTCTTATCCTCTAGAGCAGGACTAACCCTCTCTAGCCATATCTTAGAGCAGAAGTGGGGCAGACAAGGGGATGTGGTCATGTTGTCTGTGAATTGCACATATTTGCTCCCCATTCTGGTCGGCTCCTCTTCAGCCTTACCATCCCTCTCCCTTCATGCACCCAGAGATGCCCCTTCTGCTTTTTGGTTGCCCAGATTCCTTCTTCCACCCTGTTCTCACCCTATTTCCTTTGGAGGCAGCATCTCCCTAGGTGGCTTTCCAACCCAGACTATACAAGCACAAAGCATACTTACAGCCAGGTCACAGCAGCGACGTGCTGCACGTGGATCATCACCATGTACAGCCACACCAGCTCCATCCTCTCCATGGCAGAACTTCATCACCTTAAACCCCAGTGCAGCAGCTGCCTGAATCTCCTCCTGTGGCTTCCCACAGCCTCTGCCCAACAGTGGCTTTTACAGCAGCTCCAGCCCTGCACTGCAAAGCAGGGATAGCCCCAGTCCTGGGCAGTGACCGTGGGTTGTCCAGGTGTGCCTGCCAGCATCGGAGACCCTGTAGCCCGCAGAACCCTGCTGGGCTGGCCCTGCCAGGTCATCCACACCAGTGCTACAGCTCATGGGAGCAGAGAGACCTTCTGCCTCCCTTACCCACATCCACTGTTCTTAAAGACACTCCTTCATCTGCCTCCTCCAGGCTGGAGATTCTTCTTTTCTACCCTGCAGCCCACATAGCTACAGCAGACACAGCCCAGCTGCTCCCTAGCTCTTTTAACTCTTTCCTTGGCAAGTCTCCTTTCACCTCCCTCATTTTCTTCCTCATGGACTGTCCTTCCCCAAGATCAGTCCTTGCCCTTCTCTTAGAAGCCACAGTGGGGTGGCTGCCTCCCTTCTCATTTGGTATCCCTTTCCTAAGAGCCCCTGGCAGCCCAGGAAAATGTGAGCTGTGTGACAAGGGAACTGAAATGTCCCAGGACAAAAGACTGCCGTTCCCCTAGCCAACCTGGGAAATGCCAGCTGTTCCCACTACCTTGGAAGGTAAAACTCCTCTGCAGCCAGAGGTTTCTGCTTTTCGTCTCTGAATCATTCAGAAAGTGAAACAGGGCTGTTCTGGCCCTGCTGTGCTTCTTCCATAAAGGGATTCACCCCTTTGCACTGCTCTCCCACGTTTTGCTGCATAAAGAGGTCTGAAGAGCGCTGTGGTTTATCAGTCATCCTTTCAGACCTGAGCAGCCTCTCTCTTGAGTGTGCATTTCACCTCTCTCCTTGTCTTCCCAGCTCCCTGCATCCCTCCTCCTGTTGGGTCCTTGCTCCTGCTTTCTGGAGCCAACACTCCGGGGTGGCAGGCATGTTGGGATCTGCAGCATCAGGGTGTAGCCTCCAACACACACCCCAGTAATCTGGTCTTACCTGCTGCTCACTCAGACAGCGGTGAGGAAACGCCGGGGGTTGAGCTGCTCTTCCCCACGAGCTGAGCCTCCAAGAGACAGCAAGGGGCAGACGTGTGAGCCCACCCGGCTGAGGGGACACAGAGTTCGTGGACTGATGCACCAAGATCCAGGGAGGTGAGTGAACTTGGCTGGGTGAGGATGCTGTGGGGCTCATGGGCTGGGCTGGGTGCCACTGTGTCCTTGTCTTCTCACACGTGGGAAAGCCAGAACTGCCGGGCTCAGCCAGATGTGTGTTCATGTGTGTGAGGGGTGAGGGCTTCAGGGGAGGGGGAGGGGGAAGTTCCCACAGAATGTGTCAGACACTCCTTAGGCAAAGGACAACCCCCCGTGGCATATCTGCAAGCTTTTATCAGCGGCAACACCTAGATGGGAGCTGAAAAGCCGTGAGAACAAAGATCCCAGCAACTAGCAAGTGAGAAAGGGGGTCTGGTTAAAAAGGAGAGGCACTGAAAAGAAGCAGGGTGGGCTCAGTTGTCCGGGTACTATTGTGCCCACCAAGGATTTATGAGCAGCAGGAACATATATCCCTTGGCATGTCATTCCCTGAATGAGGACTCACTCACAGCAGAACAAGGGAGGCAGGGAGTGAGAAAATCAACACCAGCAGGCAAGGGCTGCAGAGAAAGGGAGCCCACAGCAACTTGCCAGGGCAGCTGTTCTTGGGGCAGGACAACAGTGGGATTAGGAGTGCGCCATGACTCGTGTCTTCTTCCAGGTGTGCTGAGACTGGCAAAGCAGAAATAGGACTCGAAGCAACAGAGTGCCCAGATGGGCTCTGCTCAAGGTCAGCTCCCTTCCAAGTTACACGTGGCAGTGCCAAGTCACAGATGTCCTGGTAAATCAGCCCTTGTAATTTCATAGCACTGTGCCTCCTGTAGCCTTGAACACCAGGGACTGAGGTTGCTTGCCACAGACAGTGACACTTCTCTGGAGCCTGGCTCTTTTTGGAACTCTGCCACATGCCAGCGGTGCACAGCTGAGCCCCCGGCAGGAGTTCAATCCCAAGGCCCCCTAGCCCATGGGAGTGACAGAACTGCAAGTCTTTGTGCAGGCTAGCAATTAAATCAACTTTGCTCTTACTTCCCATATTTCACTTCTACCTCCTATTTAGCAATATTTTGGGTAGAGGGATGTTTTAATTTCCCTCTGTCAGTCCTGGGGGTGGCTGAGTTAGCAAGACAAGCAAGTATTTGGCACTATGACCCAGGGCAGGTCTCTTCAGTTGCAAGGACACCTGGGTACTGCTTCTTTCATGATTGCATTTGCTGTTGTAGGATGTGGTTTAGCTTATCAGCTTTTGATAACAAAGTTCATGCTTTGTAGCCAGGCAGAAGTGCATCAGGAAGTGAGAAAGGAGAAGACACAAACTGCAGCATGCCAGATGTAGAATCAGCCGCAGCGCGGTAGGGGCGGCTGTGATTTGAATGAAGAGCCTGCCTGGTTCTGTTTTGATCCAAGCTGCTTTGTGGGTTTGGTGCCCGGATCGAGACCTCTGCAGTGGGAGCAATCACCAAGCATCAAGCCGGCATCCACACTTGGCTCTTCTCCAGCAGTGAGGTAAGGCAGACGGGAACATCTGGAGAGCTGGATGGTCTGGCACCTTGGGCTCCGGTCCCTGTGAGCTGCTGTGTACTCGCTGCCAGCCTGACCACGGGGCACTGGGGGACATCTGCCCCTCTTCAGTGCCCTGTGGACCTAGAGGTACAAGGCACATCTCTGTATTTATTCAAGCTGAGGCTTTATTTGGGATCCTGTGATACTGAGAGCACAGGCAGCCTGCAGAGCTTACTTGCCAAGGTGCCCACCATGGGAGCCCTCTTCCACAGGACTCTCAGGAGATGAAGAATGGTAGCATCTCTACGGAGGAGGCAATAACAGTGTGATCAAACCTCATGAGTTAAATACAGAGGTCTCAGCTTTTATCATGTGTCTCTCTTTAAAAACAAGCTATCCTAAGTCTTGAATGTCTTTGAGGTTCTAATCATCACAAAAATCTAATTTCTTGAGTAGAAAAAGAGATGAAAAGTGGGGTTTGAATAGCACCAACAGCAGATAAAAAGGACCCCCATTTATTAAAAAAATATATCTCCAATTTCTAGAATAAAGTTGGGTGCATTTTCTGAGATTTGACACATTTTTGTTGTTTCCTCTTTGGTTTCAGATTAAGTAATCTCATGCAGTTTGTGTTTTAAGTTCTGCACCCCAATGCCACATTTGTTCTCTGCATTCTCACAGTAGCCCCAAAACTCCCCATGGTTTTAGTGACAGACCACTAGCTGAAACACTGACCCTGCAACATGCTCTTCAGCATTTTTCCAGCTTTCTTTTTCCACCTCACTTCTCAGCCTCATATTCAGATTTTTCATCATTTTTGTAGTGCTTGCAGGCAGTAAGACCTAGTAAGACAATGCCAGGAGAGAGAGGATTCCCAGGACCAGGCAGCAAGACACCAAGTACACATCCCCATCTCAGGGCATGCCTGCCTGTTCTGAACCATGTATGCAAGTACATTTAGGGCTTCTCACCCCCCAAAAGAAAAAAAGTCAAAATCCCACAGATTTTGCAAGTCACAATCTTGGCAGTTGATGTTATTCAGGGGCTCAAATTGAAGAGGAAAAAAAAAATGGTTCCTCCACCTCCTGGGACACATAAGGTCAGTCACCAAACAGAAAGTTTCTTCAGGATTTAAAGAGAGCATCTTGTTGTGAGGAGGGAGATTATTCAGCTGTAGTATCACTGCCTCCATACACAGCTGGTGGCTTGAGATCTCTTGGCAGCTTTTGTGCAGAGCAAGGAGTACTTGGGGTTCTTTTAGTTCCACAAGGAACTTTTGACTCTCAGACATTAACCAGCAAGGATAATTGGTCTCTCTGCTGTCAGCCTGCTTTACCTACCCATAGCTTTCCTTTTTAGAGTGGGACAGTCAAAGCAGGACCTCCAAAGCCCACTGGAGAAACTCTCTGCATCCACAACTTCATCTTTCCAATGGCAGTGTCGTCTACATCTCATTTCAAGTCTTGGTCTCAGTATCTGTTATGGCAAGTCTGAGACTATCAGCTTGGCTTCCATGCCAACACTATAGCAGACTCTTTCTTCTGTGTTTCCATCTACCCACAAAAAAAATCCCCTCAAAAACCCCAATCTATTTTCTGCTCTCAGTGATCTTTGCTGCCAGTTTAGAACTGTGCTGATCAGTGTCTTGAAGGCTGAAAGGCTCGAGTATGTAAAGAAAGACCACTCAGAAAAGAAAGAAAACATGATGGTGGGCAAAAAAATGATCAGGTTCCTTTCACTGGTATTCATGTCATGAAAGCCTGGGAGATTTCCACAGCAGAAACTTTTTTATGAGACACTCATAAAAGGACTGTCTCTGGTCAAAACAGTAGTAGGATCAACCATGGAGCAGCAAGATGAACTAAACATTGTCTAAAACCACATGGCTCCTACCCCAGAGGTCTGAAAATAACTGAAGGGTGGAAGACCTGACTAATTGTGCTATAGAAACCTTTGCTTAAAACAGCTCTTAAAAGCAGACTCAATTTAAGAAAAGGCTCTTGGGAGGTTTCAGACCAGGGAGCTTGATGGTTTTGCTGAACAAATTAGTAAAAGCTACAATAAAGGAAAAAATCAATTGGCATGCAGTCACATCTTATTACTGGGGAAAAGTCATCATGACTTTTATAAAGGGATGCTGTTCCCACAGTTCTTCCTTAAAGGGCTCAATAAGCATATGAACAGTGGCCCATGTGGATTTCCAGAAGGCTTTCAAAGGTGGTCTCACCAATAGCACTTAAAAAAATTTAAAGAAAATGTTCCTACCTGGATAAAAATTGCCTAAAAGAAGGGACAGAGAATGAAGGTAGAATGGTTGTTTTTCTCAGTGGAGTTGTCAGACACCTGTGCTGAGGCTTGGACTGTTTGACTTATTCATGAGGGATGAATAATAAAATAACAAATCTGTTGGAAACATAAAATTATTCAAGTTCAAAAAGATGAGGTTTGGCTATGAAGAACTGCAGAGCTTAAGAGAAGTGTGAGTGACTGGACTTAAACTAACAGCTGAAATTTTATCTAGTGAAGTGATGGGAAAAAGCAAACTAAACTGACCATTACCACTTGCAAATGAGATCTCCATCTATGCAGCTCAGTGTATCCACATCATCATCACTGTGTGTTTCCAGCACCCCAGCACAGGGCTCACAAAGGCTGTAGCAGAAGTGGAAAGGTGCTGAGAAGTGTAACAAGGATGTTAGAAAGTATAGAATAGCTTCTCTACAAGAAAAACCTATGAAGACAAGGACCCTTTAGCCTAAAAAAAAAAAAAAAAACAAAACAAGTTGCTGAGTGAGAATATGGCAGACATTTACAATATTATCAGCCACGGAATGAAGGTGGATAGGGATGGTTTTTGCCCTGTCTGTTCCAGCACTAAAGCTAAGAATTTAATCTAACAGGTGATGAATCAGAGATGGGAAGTGATTCTTCACCTGAGGCACAAGTAAGCTGTGGAACTCCTTGGCACTACTGGCACTGGATAATGTAGATGGTAAATTTTATATCAACTCAAAAAACAACTGAAAAAAACCCAGTGAAATAGAAGTACTTTGAAGACTACTGAATACACCTAGGTCACCTGTGCTCAAAAAATTCCTAGGCTACAATTGATGCTGGAAGCAGGAAGACAACTTGAGGCAGTGTAACTACATGACTGTACTGTTCTTAACATAATCCCTTCACCATCCTCAATTTGAGATGGAATATTAGTGGTAGAAAGCCTGACACAGCATGGACTGTGCTTACATATTATATTCTCTAGATCTGTTAATTTAATACCTCTGGAAAGCTTGGGAAAAAAAACATATTGTCTGTAGAGATAAGTCCTTGTCACCTGATATCTGGCTGGTCTGAGTACATGTGTTACAGCAGGTCATGGTCACTCACTAAGTCACAGTCTCAATAACTTTGTCTCCATCAAGATAAAGGTCTGACCCGTTTGTTCAGTCTGCAGTTCATTGCAGGGTTTTGGCTCTAGCAAAAGCTGACATATGCTCCTAGAATTATAGAATCACAGAATATACTGAGTTGGAAGGGACACATCAGGACCATCAAGGATCATCAAGTCCAGCTCCTGGCCCTGCACAGGACAGCCCATTGTCCAAACACTTCTTGAACTCTGTCAAGCTTGGTGCTGTGACCACAGCCCTGTGGAGCCTGTTCCAGTGCTCAGCCACCCTCTGGGTGAAGAACTTTTCCTTATATCCAACCTCCTCTGACACAGCTTCAGGCCATTCCCTTGGATCCTGTCACAGGTCACCACAGGGAAGAGATCAGTGCCTGCCTCTCCTCTTCCCCTCTCTAGGAAGTTGTAGATCACAATGAGGTTTCTCCTCAGTCTCCTCTTCTCCAGGCAGAACAGACCATGTGACCTCAGCCGCTCCTCATACTGTTTCCCCTTCACCATCCTCATGGCCCTCCTTTGTGCACTCTCTAATAGCTCAATGTTTTTTATACTGCCCAAAACTGCACACAGAACTCAAGGTGAGGCTGCATCATTGCAAAGCAGAGCAGGACAATCACCTGCTTTGACCATTGGTGATGCTTCTCCTTGAGATTTTTCGAAGCATGAAACACTTCACTTGAAACCAACAATACTCTTGCACTTTTGCCGTGTCAGCTTATACTCCAAACTTGCACGAGACTTTATGCAAAGTATTCATCTACTAGGAAGGGTAGAATCCACTCAGATATAGTTTGATAAACCAGTAGAAGTTTCTCTAAGAAACCTGTTTTGGTGATGGACCTGTGCAACAACACAAAGGGATGGGCAAGTTGGTAGCCGTCTAACACTCTTGTATTAGGTTTCCACTTCCATTGTTTAACATGTTGTCACCAGAATGATTCTCTTTCTCTCTGTGAGGTCAGCACACACTTCTGTCTGCAGCAGATTCTCTCTGTGATTCTGGATCTTTGCATTGCCACATAATGCCATCCAGAAGGTCTGACATGCTTGACACGCCTGTCAAGTTGCTGAGTACTATCAACCTCATCTAAAGATATTCTCTAGACAGAGAATTCTACTTTCCTTCTGAAGTAAATTACAATCTGCATGGACTCTTATGAGGGAGTCCCTGTTTGACCCCTTCAAAAAACTGTGGGGAACTGTGCCACAACAGTCCCTGTCCAGTGTGAGTCCCTTCCACAGGGTGCAGTCCTTCAGGAACAGAGGGCTCCAACATGGGTTCACCATGGTCTTCTCCAGGGGCAACAAGGGAATCTTTGCTCCAGTGCCTGGAGCACTGCATTCCCCTCCTTCTTCACTGAACTTGGTGTCTGCAGGGCTGCTTCTATCACATATTCTCACTTCCCTTCTCTGCCTGCAACTGTTGTCTCACAGTAACTTTTTCCCTTTCATTATTCCAGAAGTGCTACCACCATCACTGATGGGCTCAGCCTTGGCCGTGGCAGGTCCCTCCTGGCATTGGCTGTATCAGACACAGAGGAAATTTCTGGCACACTCTCACAGAGCCACACCTACAGCCCTCCCAGCTACAAAAACCTTGCCATGCAAACCCCAGTGGTGCTATTACATCACCTGGAGCCTTCTCTTGTCCAGCTGAACAAGACCAGTTCCCTCAGCATCTCCTCATGGTGTGCTTCAGCCCCCAGACCATTTTGGCGGCCTTCCACTGTGCTCACTCCAGCTGATCAGTGTTTTGACAGTGCTGATAGTACCTAGAGTGGTTACCAGCCTCACACTGCTTTATAGTCATGTTTGTCCACATGAATCTCATGGCACTTCATTTTTTATTGTGCTCCCCTCCATGGCTGTGCTGCTCTGTGTTTCTAGGACATGGGCTGCTTCAAGCTTTAGGGTGTTATAAGCAGCAGAATGAGAACATACAATCCAAATAAGCACCACTGGTCCCATGCAAGTAAGGACACAAAGGAAATGTATGAATGTAAGGAACATAAGGAACTTGAAGTCATTGAAACTGAGGTTTGTGTGTGTTGCTTTACGTAAGAAAAGGAGCTTGGGTGGAGTCAGGTCTAACTGTACTGTAATTCTTTTTATCTCTAATGGATGTACAAAGTCCTTTTTCTCTGATATAAAACAGTACTATGTCATTTTTATTTTAAGTTCTTTCCAGTCAGCATTTTTCCTTCAAAATGCTGCTCTCTTCTTTTTCTTTCTCTTTCTCTGGAGCTGCCTCAACTACTTTCCCTGTGTGCTTGTGGTGTCCCTTTCTTGTATTCATGTGCTCTCAGCAGTGATCAAAGCAAAGTGCATTTTCTGGGGCTGAGTGATAAATGATTCTGTACAACAACCACCTTCTCTGTGCTCTGTCTTCTACTGCCATGTAATTACTCACTTTTCTAGTATCCATTTTCCCTTGTCTTTTGGTTTCTTTGTGAGTTCTTGCTGCAGGAGCCACCATAGTGGTATTTTAACATTTCAAGATATTTCCTACTCTAACTTAAACTCATCTGTTTTGGTCTTCCACTCTGACCAGGAATTCTACTGACAGCTGGCAATGATCCTCCGTCACCTTGTCACCTCATAACCACTGGAAAGAGTTGCTGAACTAGGGGCAGAAGTAGACTCCACATTACCATCCCTGCCAGGTGACCACAGACCAGCAATCCAAAGCAGTGCCAGCCAAGAGAGATTTTCCCCATCTACCTCCCAGCTGCAGATGACAGGAATGACCTGCCCGTGGCTTCTCAGAGGGGAACGACTTCCCTCAGTGCTCTTCTTTGTGCCTCCTTAGCCCATCAACAGGCTCAGCCATCTGAGAGAGACCATCCCCTCATCCATGCCGGGCATGTCAGCATCCAATACGTCCAATACATCTCAGACATGCAAGGATTACACCTTCAACCACCACTTCCTCATGCCTGTTTACACCCTGATATTCATCACAGGTTTGATACTCAATGTGGTAGCCCTGTGGATATTTGTCCGATACCTGCGCCTCAAGTCCGTAGTGATGATCTACATGTTGAACCTGGCCATAAGTGACCTCAGCTTCACACTTCCTCTGCCCCTGCGACTCTACTACTATTCCAACCACCACTGGCCCTTTGGTAGCTTTCTGTGTCAGGTCTCTGGCTCAGTCTTCCAGATCAACATGTACGGTAGCTGCCTCTTCCTCATGTGCATCAACCTGGATCGCTATGTTGCCATTGTTCACCCACTTCGCTGGCGGCATCTGCGGCGCCCCAAGGTGGCCAAGCTCCTCTGCCTCATCGTCTGGGTTGTGATCTTCATGGGCTCCATACCCACAGCCATAGTCCACAAACAAAACCACTGTAAAGTTAAAAACCAGACCATTTATCTGTGCTTTGAAAGCTTTAGCGACAACATATGGCAGAACAACCTTTTCCCCCTGGTAATCCTGGCTGAAATCCTGGGGTTTCTCCTGCCTCTCAGCTCTGTGACATACTGCTCAATTCGGATCTTTCAGGAGCTCTGCCAGCCCAGCCAGACAAAGACCGTGCGACAGCAGAAGACTGTCCGTCTCCTATTGGTCAATCTGGTCATCTTCATTATCTGCTTTGTGCCCTACAACACTACTCTAGCGGTTTATGGGATGATAAAGGCCCGGGTGATGAAGGTTGAGGCAGAAACCCAGGCCTCCGTGCGCCAAGCGTTAATTATAACAATGATGTTTGCCAGCATGAACTGCACACTGGACCCCTTGATCTACTACTTTAGCACGGAGGGTTTCCGTAACACCTTCAAGAAATTGCGGCGAGGACAAGCCTGGGACTCAGAGATGGGAACGCTTAAGCATCAGATTGTGGAGAGTAAGTCAGCCCGACACCATGCTGTGTCTAAAGTAAAACTGTTCCCATCTGAAAACTTTATCCGTCCCAGTGAATCTTCACCATCACTTCCTACTGCAGTATTTCTGAATGGCCCTATTGAGGACTCGGAAATTTAAGCCTGGGAAAGCTGTACCATTGCAGAGTCACACATGCAATAACTACAGCAAGCCTGTGGGATACAGCAAACTGTTTGAGGGAGCACAGAAGACTGTCTGTGGGTGAACATGATGATGCAAAGCTGAAGGATGAAAGGTTGTTTTGAATAAACAGAGGTGCCTTAGTGACATGGTCATACCTAACTCTTTTGGTACAGGAAGCACAGTGGGGAACAAGGATTTGAAACAAACTTAGTGTGTCGAGGTCCAGCCAGCATGAATTCCCACAGCAAGTCCATCCTGTCTGAGTAGCTCCTGGCTGCATTGTAGCCTGAGGCAGTTCTGGGGATCACCAGAACACAGATATGGTACTAACTGCTGACAAAGTGAATTTACTAGCAGTGGCTGAGGAAAACCTTCAACCAGATGTTTCAATTTGAGTCATAGGTCCAGCACAGGACACCTAAATGAGTATCTTAATTTTCCAAAAGAACTGAAGCATTTAGCAAGCTTTGTTAAGGTCAAGGAGAATAGCTGAGTTTTCAGTAATCTTGCAGAAAATAGGTTTCTAATTGTATAGAAAATCACAGACCTTAGCAAAACAATCTTCAGGAGGTATGTCAAATGTGCAGCTTTTGTACACACACACATGTGGCACAATGGCTATACATTTACCTAAAGCAAAATGGCTTGGGAAACACTAGCATACTTTAAAAAACTACATTCACAATAGCCCCAGAAAAAAAAAGAGATTATACCAATATTGTCATCATGTCAGAAGCTCATGCTGACATTAGTGCTCTGCACTCTCTTGTTGCTGGCCCCTATATAGGATGATTGATTTCAGGTCTGAGTGATTTTCACTGTTGAAAAGGAATGATGTCACAGAATGTGGCTGCGGTGAAATGTATTTGCTTGCACTGTTTGTACATGCTGTTTCAGACTGCACTGTATATGAAAGCCCTATAAATCTCCCCAGAGGTGAGATCCAGTTGCACACAGGCAGTGCCAGAAGCCCCAGTTTTTCACTCCTGCTGATGGCCAAGGGTTGCCTTTCCAATTGCACTGCAGAACAGCCTCTCTGTGGCTTCCAGCAGGTCTCAGGCTATTCTGGAGTGGATCCATTACAGTGGTTTGGTTTTGTTTTTTTAATGTTAAAGGAAAGGTCAGGAAAAATGACACAAAATGTAGTCCAAAGTGCTAGGGTTTATAATTTTTAGACTTCTCAATAAACAATAAATCTGGTTTCAAGTTCCCACCTCATGACTGCTGTGGGAATAAATGTATTGTAATACATCACAGGTTTGTGTTAGGAGACACCGGGTTTTAAATCCATTTTTCCAGTCTCCCTTGAAGACCCTCTCTTTTATGAGAGATGACTGCAGAAGCAGGTCTTCAAGAAGACCTGTAGAAGATGAGCCTCTCCACAGAGACTTCCTTGTGTCACCACCTGCCTATGAGACATACACCCTAGGTGAGCCAGCTCTGTCCCCTTGCTCAGCCCATGCATGACCAGCAGAGCAGCCTTGAAATTCATTTGCATTTATGAAGAACATTTAATAGTGCCCAAGAGATGCAGGGAGAGAGGTGGAAGAGGGCTTGTAGGGCAGTCAATATTTCTATTTTAAAAACTCAGGACTGCCATGAATCCTTTGTGACATAGTATACCTGGAGAGGAAACAGAGTTTTGTTCATCTCTTCTGCTACCCTTTTGTCCTGGAATTTATGGGATAACGGAGTGATATTACAGCAGATATACTGCTGTCCATTTTCAAATCTACCCCCACCTTCCTCCTTCCTAGACCCCTTTCCTAGTCCCTGTCCCTCTGGTCCTTTCTCCTTTCCCTAATCTAATGCACCATGCACCTAAGCATCAACACAATGCCTTCACAGCTGTGTTTTCTTCCCTGCCAATAGAAGTTACTTTTTCTTTTCTTTTCACTTGGCTAGAGTGCTGTTATAAATTGACGGAAATATTTGGGTGGGAAGAGACCTCTGGAGGTCTCTAGCAAGACTGCCTGCCCACAGAAAGTTGCTGGGGGCAGTGAGGGCTATCAGCTCCCTAAAGGAATAAAAGAGCTGAGGTCCAGGCATGTAACAAGGCAGGCAGAGGAAGAGGCTTAGCCAGCAAGGGAAAGCATCTGAGCAAGGGGACAAAGGCAGGTATAGGCAGATAGCCGGGTTCAGCTGAGAATCCAGATCGTCAGACATGCTTATGGTGATGAGGCAGGTCCAAGGTCAAAGTAAGAAGTCCAGTTAGCATCAGCATCAGGTCTGGAGGCAGGAACCAGAATGAGCCACAGTCCAGAGATTGCCTGACAAGTCCATCATGACAAAGCAGGTCTTGGGTCAAGCCAGGAAGCCTATGCATGGGTCTAGATCCATAGATGGCATGGTCAGGCACAGGCCAGACTCCTCAGACAGGAGCCAAGGGCAAGAGCACCAGCCTAAAAGCATCTCCTGGGGCCGAGAGTCAGTCCTGGCTGAGGCTCCAGCAGAGCTTTCTGGAAACTGTTCCCAAAGGCATCAGAGGGAAGAGGCTGCCCTCAGCTCCACTGCCTCTGACCTGTCCCCAGGCTCATACAGGCAAAGCCACAGGAGCAGAGAGAATGTACTTGGGACCCCAAGACAGTTCAGGTTTCTCAGATCCTTGTCCAGGTGTCTTCTGAGCACCTCCAAGGATGGCGATTCCTGAGCTTCTTGAGGTACCCATACCAGTGCTGAAACATACCCTGGGGAGAGGCTTTTACCAATGCTCACCAGGATTGTTGCAAGTCATGGCTGTTGTGCTTTCTCGGGCCACTATGAGCAGAGTCTGGTTCTGTCTTCTCTTGGCAAGCTTGCCAAGTATGAATGAAATGTCAGCTGGCAGACACCACTCCTTTGGAAGAGGCTGTTCCTCTGCTGAAGTTACAGTATCCTCCACAACACACAACTTCTCAAAAAGCGTATCAGAAAACATGATCTTTCTTGTAGCTTCATTCCGGAAAATAGTGGAACTATTTTAACCTGGAATATTTCATAAATATTCCACCTCCAGCAGAGGAAATTTTAGCTCCAATATTTTGACTAAATTATACATAACTGCAAAGCTGATGTCTTAATGAATCTGATCAACCAGTTTAACAATAAAGAGGGCTGCTGGTCATGTTACACACAGCAGAGAAGTTCCTGACTTTGGGTTTCTGAAGGCTTTGCTTAATTATTACATATAGCCAGTGGTGGGCCCAGTGTGGGCTGTTGCATTTTCTCCTTTGGGTATTCAATCTTTTTCAGTTTGCATTAGTTTAGTTTTGGTTTTGAGGATTCTAGTCAAATGTAATTGCTTTGGATTCTAGAGGGGATTTGGGATATTTTTCATGTTTGACAGAAAGAATTGCTGTTAACTAAGTTTCTGCTTCCGCATTTTTGCTTTGTAAGCTTCAGGAGTTTTTTATTCCATCACATGGTGATAAGGAATAGCACACGTATGTGCTGTCTTTTAGTGAAATGAGTCATTCACCCTTATCTTGCTTTATGACTTCATTTTAATCAGTGTATAAAAAAAGCCAGACAAACGAATCCGAAAGTTCTAGGGTATGATGGTGTCCAACAATACAAAACAGAACCACTTGAAAACTCGTGTTTAGAATAACAGGAGCTATGTGAAGCAATGGTATTCAAGAAGGGAAAGTTAAGTGGGAATATAAGCTTAGCAAAGTCTTTTCAACCTGTGTAGGTGATCCTCTACATCCTACTGTGATAATTCTTGAATTAGTATTCTTGTTAAGTATGTCAGAGGTAGAAAGTACCATTGCCATTCACTACTTCCCTGTACTTTGTGTCATTTGCAGAGGTGAACATTAAACAAATGTCTCCTCATCAAGTAAGACTAAACAAGTAGAAGGTCAGAGAGATGGCAAAGGTGCACAGAACACTTATTCTGTATGGGTAAGACAGTATCTGCAAAAATGTACAAATACATTAGGATTTCAAGTCCTTTGACTTCCATAATGGATACGTCCTATGCTTCTGGAAATGGTTCCCTACTTGGATGATATACAAAAGTATTGTTATGACTATTAATATTAAAATGTATTTTATACTTTCTACAAATCCTCTGATACTCTGAGTTCTGTAAGTCAGCTTGAAAAGACGTTTCAGAAGTTCCAGAACAAGCCAGACCTTATCTTCAAATTGCTTTTATTACTGTTTTGATTCCTTCCACCGCGTACTGGCTGTGTGCCTCCCACCGCCAGATGTATCCCTACAACAAAACATGTATTTTGTATTACAAATGCTCTGAGCAACTTCAGCTGTGCCTGCTTTGAGCTTGGGAGGTACCCTCTGCCTTCCACTTCCCCTCTATTGCTGGGATTTGAAACGGGTGTCCTCCAGAGGTCCTTCCAACCTAAATAATTGTGTGGTTCCCTGACCTTGTGTTTTAGACGCTGATCTGTCATCCCAGGCATTTTTTCATTATCTTTCCCTCCCAGAGCTGTTCTTGCTCGGATTACACTTTGCATACCCTGCTTGCCTTTCAGCTGCAGAGTCCTTGATCCTGTGGCTGAGTGCAGTGAAAGCTTCACATTTTGTGTGTTGCTTTTGAATCCTTTTTTGCAAACTCGTGTATTCTGCAGTGCCAACAGCATCTCAGCAGAGGCCAGGCTACCGCTGCGCTGATGCTGCTGTAGATTCTGCTGACCAAAACCGGCTCAGGGTTTCCTTATTGTTTCCTACATTTCCACTGTCTCTGCTCTTACACTTGGAGAGATCTCTGGGCATGGATCTTTTTTTGTTTGTTTGGTGGGTTAGTTGGTTGGTTTGTACAGCATCTTGAGCAGCGAGACAGCGATGAGTGAGACCTCCCAAGCAAAATAAGAAGAAATAGTGTAATATCACCGAAGAACCTGCTATGCTGATGATTTTGTTTGAGGTTATCAGGGAGTCTGCAGGTACTGAAGTCAGGCATAGCTATGACTGCTTTTACCTGTTTCTGACAGTGATAGTGATAAGGCTTCCATGGTAGCTGTAAAACCTCCCTGTCCTGCATACGCTGTCCCCCGAAGGACAAGCAGCCAACCCTCCCCTTGAGCCCCTGAAATACAAATGAACAAGGAAGAACTTTTCTCCCAAGGAGGGCAAGGGGTGGAGGGAGAGGATCGAAAGGGGAAAAAAAAAAGGGGGAAAAGGGGGGGGCGAGGGAGAGGGGGAAGGGAGGCGGTGCTGAGCCGACCGGAGGAGGCTCCGCTCCCGCCCCGCTCCCGCCCGCCCCGCGCTCTCCGCGGCCAACAGCGGCCCCCGGCGGCGCCTCGGGCCGGAGCGGCGGGACCCCGGAGGGGCTCCGGGCAGACGGATCCCGGCGTCTCGAGCCGGAGCGGGATGACCGCTCTCTCAGCACCGGCCCCCTTCGAGATGCACCGGGGCAAAGCAGCTCCTCTCAGCTTTTGGAAGAAAAGCAATTTCTAAAGGAAAAAATATGTTAATAAAGGCAAAAAGCTGTAAAACTGAAGAAAGTAAATGTGTGAGTGCTTCTTCACTGGCAGCAACGGGAGAATAGAAGTTAATTTTGTTGTCCGGATAGTAACATCCCGGTAACGTGAAAAGAATAGAATGACAAAAGCATCTGGAAGAAATTTACCCGTGGCACGGGTCAGGGTCTTCCTGAGGGTTTTACCTGATCAGAACCTGGCAAACGTTGTACTCACACATTCAAGAAGTGCTTCGATAAATAAAAGCACATCCCCATAGGTGTCGAAGCCCTGCGCTTTGAGTCGAGAAATGCCAGACTTACTTTTCTCCTCGTGGACTCCTTGTGCATAGGTGCCGTGGTTGTCCTTCCTTACGCAATGACAGATTTTTTTCCCCTTGAAGCCCCTTCTTTGTTCACCATGTAGGAAGAACATCAGTCACAGAGTGAAAAAAAAGTGGCGCTTTGTTTTTTTCATTGTTTTCTGTGCTGTATACAAATACATCAGCTATCTACTACACACGTGTACACCACGTCTTCTCCCACTTTTCTGTAGTATTTACTATCCCTGCATCCAATGGCTTCATAAATTTGAATTTACATCATTCTCAGGAGACCCATAAGTTGATAGGGTATTATTATCGTTTCATAGGCAGGAAATTTAGTAGCTAAGATGTATATTCTGTACTACTTCAGATGCACTTTCTGGGGTGCCATATAGATATAGCACATATCCATCGTGCCACTCCTGTTGATTTAAGTCACAAATACAAGACCTAAGCAATTCTCTGAATCAAACACCAAAGCCTCATGATAAGGCTTCCTTCCTTTATAGGAAGGAGCTAAGGAGTGGTGGGTTCTGGGGACAATTTGGTTCATGTGCTCGTGCCCACTATCACCTGGAGGTCCTGGGGTGGAGGCAGGAGCTGTGAAGGTGGTGGCAAGGGGCTCGCAAACACTGTGTTATGAAGAGATTAATTTTTTCAGATGTGTGACATCTAGATAACGAGCAAGGGGAATTAGACATTCTCATTGATGAGCATGCATTTGATATAATTAGCATTACAAAAAACCCGGTGGGATGATTTGCATAATTTCAGCATGCTTGAGTCCCCAGTTACAGCCTATTCAGAGGGGACGGGGAGGTAAAAAAAAAAAAAGAATTGCTGGGAAAACATGCTGCTACAGCTGAGGGACAGCAGTCCCTACGGTACAGTGGCTGAAAGCATCACTGTGTGCCCAGGATACAGAGCGGAGGGTGGCACACATGCTATGGGAGACCTACAACTGGGAAACGTGGGAGATATTTTGCAGTAACGATGCCTCATTAGCATTTACCAAAATTACTGGTGACAATTTGTAGGCAGGGAAAGGACCTGCACTGCCACAAGCCAGCTGGTTTGGGGTCATGTTGCAAAGGGTGGCAAGGCATTTGTTGGCCTGGGAACTGGAGGTTGTCTTCTTGACCAGGTCACCTTATTTGCACATCCGGAATGTAACCTGAACCATCAAGGAGCACACTTGGTGCTCCAAAAGGACCTGCCTCCAGAGGAGGGAAGTGATGCGGGGAATTATTCAGGAAGAAACATTGTGAGAGAAAAACATCAGTGGATCTGGTGATGGTTACATGAGGTTTATTACCTAGTCAACGAGCCCACAGCTGTAATCAAGGGGAAAATGCTATCTTAGTCAGAGGCAATGTGAATGAGAAATTTAGAAAGTAAAAGGGTAAGACAGACAAAAAGTGGCATAGGCCATTCTGTCATTCTGCACTTTGTACTTTCTAATGGTTAGGAAAAGTTATGGCAATGGGTGAAACACCATGACTTACTGGACAAGGGAGAATTAAATACAGGAGAAGCAATAGGAAAATTCTCTGGCTACTTAATTTAGAAATAGTATTTATTGACTTTAGTTTCAGAGTAACTGCCAGTAGCAATATATTGTCAGTCTGGTAAGTGGATCATTGCCACAGGCAGGGTGACATCAGTGCTTCAAAGGGAAATGGTCAGGCTCATCACTTGAGCTATTTTTGAAGCTTTGGAGGGCCCTGTCATAGATACAATTCTCTGTTTCACCTTCTTCCAACCTGACCCTGTGCTCTCTGTTCCCTCCATGCTGTCCTTCCTCATGCCATTTTCTGGACATGCAATCTGAAAGTACTAAGACAAATTACTCTTGCAAAAACCTGAGGGACTCTGCACCAAAAATGTAATTCAACTGGGAGAAAAATTTCCTAAGGACATCAAAACATGGGATGAAGCTGATTGTGCCTGCCTTTTTTACCACTTTTATTTCTGTCCTTGGGTTGACTTCTGTAGCCCTCTATAGGGGGTAGTCTTTACCAACTTAAGAAAATAAAAAATAATGTAATAAAAAAAGTGTTTCCTAGCAGCTTGTGTTTAGCACAGGAGTGGTATTAGCGATCCTGAGAAATAGCGTCCTCAGTGCTGGTGGTTTGATCTGTCTGAGCTTTGTACTGCCTTTGCTGCCTGTCAGGGTGAGCAGGGTGGTGGGTGTGGATCTCGGAGTCTGACAGACAGCTCTTCCCAAGCCAAGCTCCTGGAAGCAGCAGAGTGCTGCAGAGGGTAGTTGTCCAGCTTTATGTTTCAAATTGCCAAGGCTGCCTGTGAGACGTCAGGCTGCAACAAAGCCTGAAGAAATAGGAAAGGCCCTGAGACCTATTGGAGAAGGTGTTTGTGCTCTTTACCAGAGGAGTATTTTGAGTAATCGACAGCACAGTGACTCTACCAAGAACACAGGATCTTCATAGCACAGGCTCTGTGCTTGGATGTCAGGGAAAATGTCCAGAATGGCCTTTTGTCTCATCTCCTTGGACTCATGCCACAGTGATGGATGTTTTTGGAAGCTGATGGGGCCTTGCTTGTGTCTGAACCTGCAGCCATTTGGAGCTTACAGCTTGCTGATCTCATGTAGCTCCTGAGTGCAGTTGATACTCCTGCACCAAGCCTGCATCAAATCCACCTCAAGTTCCTTTATCAGATATATTAGAGAATTATTTCCAGGGTATAATTTTGAAGAGAAAACTGGTCAAGGCAAGTCAGCATCTCTTATATTTTGTTGCTCCCACAACTTCTCCAGGGGGAGAGGAGGTGGGGGAGAGGAGAGGGGCAGAGAAAGGGGAAGAAAAAAGCTTGAGCATCTATAAAAGGGTCAAATTACAAAAAGAGAGACTCCACTTGCCTGTACATGCAACTAGGGCAAGGTAAACTGGAAACTTTTTTGGTAAGGTGCAATGTCCTTGTTTTGGGTATCTAGTGGAGTATATTCGGCTGTTGACTAAAGAATAGTTTTTAAAAATATGACAAGACTTGAAGACCAAAAACTGACATTGTCCCTGTGTGCTGCTCTGGGAAGATTCTTAATGTCATTCTTGTTTCTGCTTCAAGTCTGGGTGACTGCACCTGTCAGTAAACATACCAGGTGTTGTAGAGACAGACATATGTCTAGGAATGGCACACCTCACAGGGCTCAGTCACTCTCAGCCTGTCCCACTTCACCCTCTGTGGCTTCACAGATTTTGACAAAGATGGGTAAAGGAGAAGAAGCACACAGCCTTCAACAAATTTTGGATGGACCACATCCAAATCTGGTGTCCCTGTCTCCTGCCCACCAGCAACTCTGGTGAAACCCCCTACAGCCTGAGCAGCAAGTAAGTATGAAGGGCAGGTATGGAAACTTTAAGTGAAAGTGAGCAGAGCACATAGGAATTAGGAAGAGGTAGAGCACAGACGTTGGGAGCATCTAATCCCTTTTTTATAAAAAGAGCTTTCTATCAGGTCTCCTTACTCAATCCCTTCAAAAAAAAAAAAGTATGTATATATATATATATAAAAGCAGGATTTGTTAGCCACAGACTTTAAAATAGACAGTTCTCATTCATTTGGTCCAGTCTCTGTGACATTACCAAGGAGTCTGGAAAGGGAGTAAATGAGGATGTGGGGACCAAGAGGGATGCTCTTTTGCCCCTAAGATGGTCTCAGGATATCATGTATGACCTGGCGAAGGAATCAGATCTTTTTTAGGACTAACTGATTTGTAGGTTTTTTCATGTGGAGAATTACAGCTCAGAAGCTGTTGTAGAATCCCCTCTGTCTTACTTTTTATTCTTTTTCTTTCTCTCCTTTAACATTTCAAGACAGAAGTCTTGCCAACCCCAGGATTCCTGAATCATGACTCAACAATTATAAGATGCAGGAGTTGAAAGGTTTGCTTGTGCCCCTAGAACAAGACGGACACTGGTGCTTGCCTGGCCAGCTCCTTGCCCACCCCCTTGCCTCAAGTCTCCTTGCTCGGTTATCTGAATGCTCTTCCTGCTCTTTGATTCCTCAATGAGTCTAGCACAGCTTGTTCTTTCCTATCTCCACACCCAGTGTTGTTACATCCCTCCTATCACTCTTAGCTCCTCTTTTTCTCCTCGTTTCACTGGCTCCAACACTGCTGCTCTCTCCACAGCTTCCAAGACTAGCTGCTTGCTTTTTCAAAGTCTTCCCTCTCTCTAGGCCCTGCTTCGACTACAGCAACCACTATTGACTTTTATAATCCCATGTACTCTAGATGTGACTAGATTTTCCATCTAGTCACGTTGTTCACCCAGGCAAAGTTCTTTTCTCCCACTTCCATCTCTTTGTTTTCCAGTAACTCCTTCTGTCTTTATCCTCACAACAGACTTAGTATCATAAAGCTCCTGGCCCTCATCTATTCTCCATGTTTCCCTTCCCTAGGGGACTTGCTGTTCTCCTTTCACTCAGCTGCTCCTCCTTCCCCCTGCCTGGCCCAGAGCAGCTTCCAGCTTATAGGTGCTTACAGAAGATTAGTGGCATTCACACAACCTTATCCCACCTTTGTCAGACAGTGTTGATCGCAGATCTTGGAAGAACTGCATAGGGAAAATCTCAAATGTCCCTACAGAGCATGTGTGAAATGGGTATTTTTTTAAAGGCTTATCATTTATCAAAATTTGGCATGGATTTTTATGGGGACAGTGAGTAGTGTAGCTCTAATGCAAGGACAGCTCTCCTTCATAGGCTTCAGCTTCCTCCTCCAAAGCAGTTGGGCAAAAGACTGTTCTTTTTAACATACACTTTAACACTCGAAACCAAAATGTTTTGCTCTGCCTTTTTTTTCCCTCGAGTAGATTTAATGTACAAGCTGAAACCATATTTAAAAAGAAAACAAAAATGATAAAAAAAATCAGATGTAGGCAGACAGCCAGAATGGAAAATTTCAGCTCCAATCATAAAAACTACAAGCAACTGAATGGTTTACAGTGGGAATGCCCAGTCAGTCAAATTCCATGTCTGCTGGTAAATTTCTCCTTGCAAAAACCTGCAGTTTGAACTTGCCACTCTGGGATCAATCACATTGCTGCCCCTAGCAGCTTCAGAATAAGGCAGGAATACAGGACTTGCTTTGCCATAGATCAGGGCTTCTCAGAAGCTTTGTCTGAATTGTGAGGCAGATGAGGAAATGAGGCCTGATAGCTGGAAATAAATTCACACACAAAGCCTACAATAGTTCTGTGGAAAGAGAGAAGGTCAAACTCAAAAACTGGAGCTTTTAATAACGTGATTGGTCTGTTAGCAATGTCACCAGTGTAAATCAATCCATTTAAAAACAGTCTTGTCACACCTCTATAAACAGCTAATGTGGACATGTCCACAGCCTCACCTAAGACAGAACATTTTGAAGTGGTATAATTAAATCTGGTGTATTCTTAAAGGATGAGGCACCTGTTCACTGAGTGCAATCAAACTGAGAGCCTGCAGGCTGGCATGGCTCGCTGCCCAGGACGCTAATGCCGTTCCTGTGCCTGCTTGCAGCTCACAGACGCTGGGTGGCAACTATCACTCCTGCAGAAATATGGCTCCTGCTCCCTAGGGCAGCAGCCTGGCTGCAGCAGTCACCCTGTTTGCCTGTGAGAGGTGCAAGACAAGAAAGGCTGCACTGTACAGGACCTGACGTGGTGGCTGAGGAGAACAGGAGGGGAGGAGGAAATGGCTGCTGGCAGGGCAGGCAGGCCCTGTCAAGTGGGATGCTTCAGCAGGGTCCGTACACAGCCATTGCAGTCGGTACAGCTCTCTTAGTTCAGCCCTCCTCCTGCAGCTGTTGTGCCATGAAAAGCTGGACTTCCCACTGGAGCAGGCACATCTGCTCTGTTGCCAGAGCCAAGAGAGAAGCAACATCTACTGAAGGTCAATAGTGAACAGCCAGGGGACAGGAGCACCCAAACTGATGGATTTCCACTAAGCAAGTGTATGCCCAAATCACGGATTTATCCATTGAAAGCCAGACTTGGAGCAGTTTAAATTCGTCCTCTGCATTAGGCATTCTTGATGTTTTACTAAACAGATGTAAAGTTGTTTTAAACACATCACATGCAAATGCTATGGTATGGTATGGTACATACATTGCAAACATGTTTAGCTCAAACTGGCACGACCTGACTTGGCCCTTCAGCTACTCTCTAGGTAAAAGAAGGAAAAAACAGGTATCTTCTCAAGGAGGCAGGCTGGAGACTGACTTGGTAGGTGCCCAAGTGCACAGAAACCTTAAAAAAGCAAGTGGGAAGAATTGTCAGAAGGACTCAGGGCTTCCATTCTCCAAGTCCAGAGCTCCCTCTCCAAAACAGTGGAGTGCTGGGTGTGTTTGCTCACTTGTTTCTCACTGATGCCAGAGGATCATCTGCAAACAAAACATATGACAGGCAGAATTTAACGGGCAGCAATTTGCAGACTCCATCGTTGACTGCCTCATGCTCCCCTGAAGACACTTTCCCTGTAAAACAGATCTGCCGCAGGGGGACTCCCTCTAAAACACAGGGTTTGCAAAGGGGGCTCCTGCATTTGCTGCCGGAAAGCCAACAGACAAAGGGACCACACCTCACCAGTACTGCCGGTGGCCACCGCTGGGGCTGCCGGTGGGCACACAGCTGTGGGCATGCTGCTGGCAGACCCCTTCTCTGCTTTCATGGGGGTGAGGCCCGATGGAGAGCCTTCCCCACTAGAAGCAGCAGCAGCTGTGGGTTTCTCGCAGGGAGAAGAGAACTCTTCCCACCTTTCCTTGCAGCAGCATCCAAACTTGCTGCTGTGCTAAAACCTCATCCCTTTAAATGTTCTGCCAGGATATGACTGAATGGGTGCAGGCATCTTTACTGCATCCCATCCAACAAAGAAACACCTCACCCTCTTGTCACTGTGCATTACTATTTCCCAGCCCACTTTTTAATCCACAAAGTCTACGATTTCATAGCTTCCGTTCAGAGCATAGGGAATTACAGTTTTTGGTTCTTTTCTGCATATCAGCCTTTTACACGTCATTATTTCAGCTTCTGGGGCTTACACTTCCTATTCTTCTCTTAGCTATCAGGACACATTTGCTGGCTTTAACAAGAAGTAAACATCACAAGTGCTGAGCAGTACTTTTAATGGAAGGTAGTGAAAGAACCCAGGAAAACAATGGAGCAAAACAACAGAAACACTTCCTGCAGCCCATAACACTAAATCCAGTTGGGACACAAAAGCGGGGATTGGGATGAAAGCAAAACCCAAAGACAGTGGTAAAAACTGCCTTCGGAAGTAAAATAAATATGCTCAGTATGAGCGGATGGTAAGATGCGGAGTTATCTTCCATACCAGATGCGTGATAATGTGAATGTGAGTGGACAGCAAGCCAACCCCAACGCAGCACACAGTGACTGTGGACAAGGAGCAGGAGGCCTTTCCAACGGCAGCACAGCACCTGGCAAACTAGGTCAGGGCTCAGTGGTCATAAAGGCCATGGCAGCGCAGCCCCGGGCCCCCCTGCAGTAGAAGCTCCATCCACACCAGAAAGGCACCCACGGTGTCATGGGTGTCACGACACGCTCCAGCTTTGTGCTTTTCTGCTGACTCGATGGTGGCCAGGCAGCGCCTGGGCTGGGGGCGGACACTGAGGGCTGAGTGGGGAAGGCACCACAGCGAGGGGCCCAGCACGGGCTGGGGGCACCCAGGACAAGGCTGTGGGAAGGTGCGTGGCCAAGGCGGCAGCTGGGGCAGCAGCGGCAGCTGGGGCAGCAGCGGCAGCTGGGCTGCCAGGTGAGGGTGAAGCCAAAGCGGAGCACAACGGCGAGGCTGGGGCGAGGCAGGCCGGTGGCGGCAGCGGGAGCAGACAGGAGAAGGGAGTTGCAGGGGTGCGGGGGGGCCGGGCCGGGCCAAGCCGAGCCGAGCAGGGCAGGCGAGGTCCGGCC
>VXBI01006645.1:138588-152574 GCA_013397375.1 Toxostoma redivivum | reverse complement strand
CGCCCCCGCCCGGGAGACGGTGCCCCCCGCCCCCGCCCTGCGCCGCGCAGCCCCGTTTCGGGCGGGGGCGGCTGAGCGGGGCTGCTGAGCCTGCCCGGCCTTTTGTGTACGGCCGGGCAGGGGCAGGGCCGGCGCTGCAGTGCCAGCCCGGGGCGGGTTGGGGCTGCTGGCCAGGGCACCGCGCTGACAGCCGCCCCGCTGGCCCCAGGGCTCCCTTGGAAGCCCCACTGCCTTCTCCCGGCCCAAGGCAGAAATAACCGAGGGCACCCGGCTGTAGAGGACGAGAGAGTTTTCCTTTAGGACAGCTGTTTTGGCTTCCTCATTAGAGATGAGTTGCTGACTCAGTTTAATATCTGGTGTCTTCAAAGCTTGTTTTATCACAACTCTAAACTGTAGCTTGCTGCCAGTGTTTCTATTATCCATAGGCTCCAAAGTAAGTAAACTTGCTGTCTAAGCTTTCTCACAGATCCTCTTAGTAGCACTATTGCTTGTGAGAACGAAGATCAGGTTTGCTGTAACTTTCTCTTTTTCTTTTCAATGAAGTACTGGCCAGACTGGCAAGAAGACGACAAGCTGTGTAAGCCCAGGCCTCCCCCAGTGTGGAGGACATGGCTTCAGGCATTGGATCTCCGTCACCGTGCTCAGGGGGCAGTGATGATGATGAGATGGAGATCCTGTTGAACAACGCTATCCCCCAGCATCCAGGTATGCTGAGCCTGCAGGGCATGCATGTGGAGTGGCGATAATGTTGGTTTCAAGCTGAATATGTGAAATGCGTGATGTGTTGAGGAATGTATTTTTTTTTTGTGCTGTAAGTCATGTGCATGCTTTTGATATCCGAGTCCCAGGGCTGCTTCGAAGTGAGAGGCTCACAGCTTTGTGTCAGGTGGAGCTGACTTTCTTCCAAGCCGTTGCAGGTTGTCAGGGCCTGTGCTTGAAGGAGGTGTAAAGGGTGGAGGTAGTGTCCAATTCTGACAGGGTACTGAAATGCTTGCGAGTTTCAATTTTCATGAAGGGTAAGAGGGGATAGTATGCAAAAGGACAGGTTGCTTGCTTTCATCTGGGAACTCAGGCCGGCTGACGTCCAGAGAAAACTGCCCTGGGCTGTTGCGTGACCCACTTTCCTTCATCACCACACCCAGTTATTGAGGTTTCTTGTGGTTCTTGCTCCGTGCTGCTTGCTCACCTCTGCTCTTTTTTTTATTCATTGTGTCTTGCTTTTTGCCTTGTATTTGCATCCTCATTATCAACATGAGACTTGAGTTAGAGCCCTGGGAATTCTTCTGGTCTGCTTTTTTTTTTTGTTGCTGCTGTTGATGACCTGCTCTGTGGACATGCATCTGGATTCTTCACTTCCTTGTGAAAAAGGAGTGATATATAGTCAATTGTAGGACAAGTGCAGGATTTCCTACTAACTCATGCTGGAGTGTTGTGTCATATAGGAGAAATGTAACTGGAGAAGGGAAGATGGTGTTGTGAAGTTTTGGATTTTTGTTTGTTTGGCGTTTTTTTCTTAAGCCTTGTCTCTGGAGTTTTCTGGCACGTCTGAGATCTTGGGCAGAATGGGACTATCAGTAGTGAAAGTCTTTATAAAAAATGGTAAAATCACTGCGAAATGGAGAAGTTTAGGTGATACCTTGAAAAGGGTGCATCATTAGAGGCTCTAAATCAGAACTTGAAGGAGAAGATGCATGATCCTTGAAGGACCTGGTGTTGCAGAACCATGGGAGCAGAGAGACGTCCATTGGTTGGGAATATGGCAGGGACCAGGCATGGGACTCCAGGTTCTGAGACCTCTATCTCTACTGTTTCAACCCCGGCTGCGGTAGCTCCTCTGACCTGTGGCTTCCTTCATCCTGCCCAGCTCGGGTGGTCAGGAGGCCATTTTCCCTTGGAGGGAGAAGGAGTGACTCTGGCTCTGTGCAGTGGGCGGGGCGACAGGGGAGGGCGGGTGGCCGCGCTGCTCCTGCAGCCTGCCACAAAGAGAAGGAAGGGCTGTCTGACTGTCCCTCGGGCCAAGGGCAGCCAGGGAACGGGGGCACACAGATGGGAGTGTGCACTGGTGCTGAGGAACTGGCATGTGTTCTGGACAGGCAGTCAGCTTGCTAGCTGCTAGGGCTGGGGGAAGGTTCTGTCTAATCTGGATCAGAATAGAGTTGCTGAGTAACAACTTTCCTATGGGGGAGGAAAAGTAGCAGCTTACTGGCCTGAATTTTGCATGCAGCTGTTGGATGTTCTGTACTGCTGAAGAGGCTAGATGGTTTCTTTCCTGGAGATCCATGGACTGAAACAGTATCCTGCTCAGGTTCTCAAATGCATTTGCTGTTTTGCCCTCTTTAGATGTGGCCATCTGTTTTATGCTCTTTCTTCTTCTTGTTGGGTTATAGCAAGTTTCTTGTCCCCAAGTTCTGAGTGCAATTCTGCTTGAAGAAGCAAGATTGTGGAAATTGGTGTTGGGAGGGGGTAAACCATGTTCGGTGGTATCTTAGGGTACAGTTTTTGGGTATCTGTTGTGAACAATAAGAGTTGTAACTGCCTCTGTAAGTGTGTAGCAAGAAGCAGACAAATTGATCTCTGTGAAGGGGGGCTATACTGTTGTGCGCAGATGAGGGTTGAATGAGACCTGTCACCTCTTCAAATCCAGAACCTGAAGAAGAGCCAGAAGAAGAGCTTCTGTCAGAGGCTGACACTCCCAAGATCAAGAAGAAGAAGAAGCCCAAGAAACTGAAGGAACCCAAAGTGCCCAAGCTCAGCAAGCGTCAGAAGAAAGAGGTAAAAAAGAATGCCTAAGGTCACACTCCAAAATATGGATATGTAGGGTGAGGGTGCTTACTGTTGTTGTTGGCTGATAGCAGCAATCTTTTGAATGAATCCTGTAGAGCTTGAGGAGAGAGCAGTGTTTGGTGTTTATCCCAGGGTATTTTTTCATGCCTAATCTCTCCCTCCCTCCCCAGCTGGGGGACAGCTCTGGTGAGGGGAATGAGTTTGTGGAGGAAGAAGAAGAGGTTCTGCGCTCTGACAGTGAGGGCAGTGATTACACCCCTGGGAAGAAGAAAAAGAAGAAATTAGGACCTAAGAAGGAAAAGAAAAACAAAGCCAAGCGCAAGGAGGAGGAGGAAGAGGAAGAAGAAGATGATGACTCAAAGGTAACAAGCTACCCTACTGACTGCTTGCTTCTCATTCTCATGTATCTGGTTTGGGGGATCATTGTGCTCTCCCTTTGTGATTGCACAGGGAGTTGGGACTGTGTAGTCTCATCTCTCTTGTCTTGCCCTCTCTACTGCTTTAAGCACACATGGTATTTACATTGAATTTGAATGCTTTACATTTCCACTGATCAGTTATCGCAGCTGTGTCCTATGGTAGTGGTAAGTGGATGCGGTCATTTGTGGAATATGTATGGATGCTCTGCTCAGAGTTGCCATGATTCTCTTTTCATAGGAACCAAAGTCATCTGCTCAGCTCCTGGAAGATTGGGGCATGGAGGATATTGATCACATTTTCACAGAGGAGGATTACCGCACACTCACCAACTACAAAGCTTTCAGCCAGTTTGTCAGGTGAGCTGCAAGCCTACACTTGAAATTACTCGGGAACAAAAAAAAGGGATTGGACAAAAACTATAGATTCCTTGATTTTGGAACCTCAATGTGCAGTAGTGTAGTACCTAGAGTGAAAACTGAAGCAACAGTAAAATAATTGATCCCCAGCTTTTTTGTTTTCAGTCATTGAGATGATGCAAGTTCTCCCAGTCCCCTTTATTCCCTATTATACTAGATTCAATTTCTTTTTTCCAAGCCCCTGAATATTTCCATCTTTCACATAAAGTGAAGAATGAGAGTGGAGAGATTCATTGGCTGTTGAGATCAGAGATTAGAAAGGAATGTAGTTTGAGATAGAGGTGCTGAGGGGTGGCAGTGGGGAGGAATAATCTAGATTTCAGCATGGTTCAGTAACCTTTCCTTCCTTCCTTAACTGTACACAGGCCACTTATTGCAGCCAAGAACCCTAAAATAGCAGTGTCAAAGATGATGATGGTACTGGGAGCCAAGTGGAGGGAGTTTAGCACAAACAACCCCTTCAAGGGAAGTTCAGGTGCATCTGTGGCAGCTGCTGCAGCTGCAGCTGTTGCAGTAGTCGAGAGTATGGTGACAAACGTGGATGCTGTCCTGCCGCAGCCCCCCGTAGATGTGCCACTCAGGAAAGCCAAGACAAAGGAGGGCAAAGGTGAGATGAAAAGCCTGGCAGGAGGATAGAATGTGAGTGGTATCAATGCAGTAGCTCTTCTGACTCTGCCGCTTGTGTTCCCAGGACCCAATGCCAGGCGGAAGCCAAAGGCCAGTCCTCGCATCCCTGATATCAAGAAACCTAAAACAAAGAAGGTGGCACCACTGAAAATCAAACTGGGAGGATTTGGTTCCAAGCGTAAAAGATCATCAGTAAGTGATGCTCCTTTCTTGACCATGTGATAAGGAGGTCATCATGTGATAGTAATGCTGGGGTGTGTCTGATTGCTGTTCAGCATGCGTGTCTGAGTACAAAGCTTTTCTCTTACCTACCTCAGAGTGAAGATGATGATCTGGATGTGGAGTCAGACTTTGATGATGCCAGCATCAACAGCTACTCTGTTTCAGATGGATCTACAAGCCGTAGTAGCCGCAGTCGCAAAAAACTCAAGGCTGGGAAAAAGAAAAAGAAAGGTATAGATACTTGCCAACAGTTGGAGATGAGCACAGCTAAGTGTGTAGGAAGATTAGAGGGATGTCTGTGTGGAGTTTTGATTTTTAATAGCATGCTTGAGGGAGAATTGATTGTGAAGGAAGAATCTGATATTATTTTGAATAAGGAAAAGGTTTTCAGAAGTTCTTTGTTAGGGAAACAGGTGCAGTGCTGAGTTTTCTTGGCCTTAACTGTACCTTCTATTTCATGGGTGGGGAACAAAGGGACTTATTTTGTTCCTGTTTCCAGCTCTTCCTTCTCGCCCTGTTTACTTATATAGAGTAAGAGTTTTGTATTCTGGATCTCTAGATGGCTATGGAAGCTGTTGGGAGAATACCCTCCCTGGCTGTAGGAAACCTGTATCTGTGGCTTGTACTACGGTAACTCCTAATCACCCACTGCAGGTGAGGACGACTCCACAGTGGCTGTGGATGGCTATGAGACTGATCATCAGGACTACTGTGAGGTGTGCCAGCAGGGAGGAGAAATTATATTGTGTGATACCTGCCCTCGTGCCTACCACATGGTTTGCCTGGACCCAGATATGGAGAAAGCTCCAGAGGGCAAATGGAGCTGCCCACACTGTGTGAGTATTTGATTCCCCAAATGGTACAAAAGATCATGTATGAGGGGTCATGTCAAGTGACTTGGGGCTGTTTCTGTAGTAATGAAATAATCACTTTTTTTTTCTGATTTCCCTTTCCCATAGGAAAAAGAGGGCATTCAGTGGGAAGCAAAGGAGGATAACTCTGAAGGTGAGGAAATCCTGGAGGATGTAGTGGGGGATGCTGAGGAAGAGGATGACCACCATATGGAGTTCTGTAGAGTCTGCAAGGATGGAGGAGAGCTGCTGTGCTGTGATGCCTGTCCTTCATCCTATCACATCCACTGTCTGAATCCCCCACTGCCTGAGATTCCCAATGGAGAATGGCTGTGTCCTCGCTGCACTGTGAGTTTCTGCTAGTACCATTCTACTATTGCTGTAAGAGGTGATTGATCTAATCCCTTTGGATCATCATATTTCTATGGAAGTACACAGGTTTTTGAAGACTCCTCTCATACACTTTTATCATAAAGCTTAAAGGCCTGACTTTTTGTAGCTGTATTGTGCCTTGATTGATTGCTTTCTCCAGACTGTGGGAAGAACCAGGCTACAGCCTTTGAGTCTCATGAGATTTGTCTACATGCAGAGTAGTTGGGCAGTTTTTGGTCCAGCATGCCAAGGATCGCTTTTTTGGGCTCTTGTATGTTTGTAGAAGCAGGAGAACAGGTGCAAGCGAATTCAGTGCTTAAAGTAATTTAAACTGATGCTGAGATAAACTGGTTTTTGCACTATTGTAAGCTTTGTAATGCTAAGACCTTTCTTAGTAGATGGTTAGGAAAAATACCATGCTTTTTCCGGAAAGTTCTTGAAATAGGTAGTATAAATGGTGTTAATTGCTTTCATTAGCAAAAACATAAAGGTCATGGACAAAAAAAAAAGTTGCTTATTTTTGGCCCTTAGTTCTACGTCAAAATATTTTTTGCACAAACTTTCAATCAAGTTGGGCAGGCTACTGGGCTTGTCAAGCCTAGCAAATTCTATCTGTGTAGTGAAGCCATAAAAGTGACTCTGTTTCTGCTCTTTAGTACTTCCTTGTTAGAGTACATACACTGTGATGCATCAAGCTGTGTTTAACTTCCCAGTGCCCAGCTTTGAAAGGAAAGGTACAGAAGATCCTGATCTGGAAATGGGGTCAGCCCCCTGTTGGGCCTGCACCCCCACGTCCACCTGATGCAGACCCTAATGCTCCACCCCCGAAGCCTCTGGAGGGTCGGCCTGAAAGGCAGTTCTTTGTCAAATGGCAGGGCATGTCCTACTGGCACTGCTCCTGGGTGTCAGAGTTGCAGGTGAGTGGAGGAACCTGACGATGGCATAAGGGTGAACAGTTGAGGCTAAAACACCTACTGACTGCTTATGTTCTGACTGCAGCTGGAGTTGCACTGCCAGGTGATGTTTCGTAACTACCAACGCAAAAATGATATGGATGAGCCACCCTCGGGAGACTTTGGAGGGGAAGAAGAGAAAAGCCGAAAGAGAAAAAACAAGGACCCCAAATATGCTGAGATGGAGGAGCGTTTCTATCGATATGGGATCAAGCCAGAGTGGATGATGATCCATAGGATCCTTAATCATAGGTAGGGGGTATAACAAAGAGTATTTTCAACAAAGACCGTAAGCAGGGCTAAGGGAGAGGGAATGAGCTAAACTGCAGTATGACTGGGAGAAATGGTGGGAGTTCTTTGTTGGTATGACAGACATTGTTTTTCTGTTTCTGCTGCTTCACTAAGAGTCTTTTCCTTCCATGTGAACGGATTGGGGGAATACTGCCAGCTCATTGTGCTTGAGACTTACTGGTTTCTTCTGCAGTGTGGATAAGAAGGGGAATGTCCACTATTTAATTAAATGGAGAGACCTACCCTACGACCAGGCATCCTGGGAAAGTGAAGATGTGGATATTCAAGATTATGACCTCTACAAGCAAGCCTACTGGAATCACAGGTAGGACAAGTATCTAGAGGTTGTTTGCTTTTACTTTCCCTCAAGAGAAAGTACTGCAGTATGTCAGTCTCTAGCACTGGCTGGATTAATAGATGGAAATGGGCAAGAAGCATCTTCTTGTTGCTGACTCCTTATGCCTTTGGGCAGGGACCTTGTACCTCTCTACCATTCATGGAGGTTCCAGCCCTGTTTTCTTGAGCCTGAGTTGGGTGATTGCACTCCTATCCTCTGCAATAGTTTTCTCTCAATCTGTTAAGAAAAAGCCATTAAACTTATGTACACTTGGGACCGTGTCTGCATAGGGAGCTGATGCGAGGTGAAGAGGGCAGGCCTGGTAAGAAGTTAAAGAAAGTGAAGATGCGGAAACTGGAAAGACCCCCTGAGACTCCCACAGTAGATGTAAGTTACTGTTTTTTGCTTTGGAGCCATCTGATAGAGCTGTGTATTTTGAGGTGCCCATAGGTAAATAGCAAACTCTGAAGAGTGACCAGCATATGGTTTAGAGCTCCCTCATAGCCCAAAGAATAAATGGCATTGGACAGTCTTCAGACAAAGGTCCGTCGTGTCCATTGGGTCAGACTCCCTAGCTCTTGGTGAAAGGTTTTTACAAAAAAAATGGCTTCTTGTTGGATGCCTTTGGCTATTCAGAAATTGGGTCTGATGCTAGTCTGGTTGTCATCTGTGAAGCCTCATTTGTACTGGTGAATGTGAGGGTGGCTAAGAAAGGACTCATGTCAGTTATCTAAGTGAGTAAAAGGATTCCAACTCTTCCTCCTTTCCATTATAGCCAACAGTGAAGTACGACCGGCAACCGGAGTACCTTGATGTAACAGGGGGGACCTTGCATCCCTACCAACTGGAAGGGCTGAATTGGCTGCGCTTCTCTTGGGCCCAGGGCACAGATACAATCTTGGCTGATGAAATGGGTCTGGGAAAGACTGTGCAGACAGCAGTGTTCCTGTATTCCTTATACAAAGAGGTGAGAGCTGGGAGGTCGCTGCCTTGGGGAGATTCTGCCTGTATTAGTGATTGCAGTCATCTAATGCTCTTACTGACTATTTGTAGGGCCACTCAAAGGGTCCCTTCTTGGTGAGTGCACCACTGTCCACAATCATCAACTGGGAACGAGAATTTGAGATGTGGGCCCCAGATATGTATGTAGTGACCTACGTCGGGGACAAAGACAGCCGAGCCATCATCCGTGAGAATGAGTTCACTTTTGAGGATAATGCCATACGTGGAGGCAAAAAAGCATCCAGAATGAAGGTAGAGAACTCTGCTGTAACACAAGCCTGAATTGAGATGCACTCGACTGATTTTCAGCAGCTGAGATCTGGGAACTGATTATGCTTGTAGTTTCCAAGGGGAAATAAGTGCAAATTGTGACAAGTGGGCATTTAGACTCTTGCTGTAGACTGTTTAAAACACTTCTGCTAATCTGAAGTGTTTCAGTACTGCAGAAAGATGGTTGACTAAGGTAATACTGACCCTAGGCAAGTCCCTCTGTCTTCTCTACTTAACCGCTGAAGTTGTGCATCTTTTCTACAGATCTAAGTTGGTGTCAGAATTGCCACTGTGTGTAAAAGACAAATATATTAAAAAAGTATGAACTTTTTCATCCTGAGGAACTGGCTGACAGGCCATACCCAGACAGGAGAGAAGAACCTGACCTGGGTGGCAACTTTTTGCACAACTTAGGTCTTCGTAGTAAAATATGGCAGCTAAGGCATTTTCAGTGGCAGAGGCAGATTCATTTCCTTCCTTGAAATGGGACAGCCTTAAGTGCTAATAGTAATTTAAAATTCCATAGTAAACTATTTATCTTTTGAAGTCTTAGCTTCCTGATGAGCCACTCTTCTCCATATCTCAAAATCTCAATTCTCTCATGCCTCTACTCTCTACTTGTTAAACATCTTTGTTAGAGTATTTGGCATCTGTCCAAAAGTAGCAAGTACTGAGGAGGTTGAGGAGACTTACGTGTTAAGAGCAATAGGGAATTAAAAGGCTAAAATCGTTTGGGCAGCATTTCAGATATTGTGACAGGAGAGTTTTTGATGAGCTGTTGACCAGGGCTTATCAGGATAACACGATGGAGGAACACTGCATCCTCTATCCCCTTACATGTTCATCCTTTTCCTTTGCAGAAGGAGGCTGCTGTCAAGTTCCACGTGCTTCTCACTTCCTATGAATTGATCACAATTGATATGGCCATACTAGGCTCTATTGACTGGGCCTGTCTCATTGTGGATGAAGCTCACAGACTGAAGAACAATCAGTCTAAGGTACAGAGAAGCATAGGTGGTTCATGGCTTGTGTTGCAGGGGAGAGACAACTCTTAGTCATTTGTTCAGTAGTAAATTTGATGCGTTCTTAAAAAGAAAAATCAACGGCCTGCATTTGGAGATCAATCATCATTGGCAACAACTTATACAGATCACTGATTAAAATAGCTTTCTTTCCAGGTTGTCCTGTTTTGAAAGACAGGTGTCTGCTGAGAAAGGCAGGAGCCTCTCTTGAAATGGAAAATGTAAAGCCCCTCCTTCCAAATTATTATAATTTTGAAGTTAAAGGGCTCTCAGGTAAAGATATGGGAATAGGAATAGCAGTTCTTTACTAGGAAGAATTAAAATAAAAGTACAGTAATACAAAAGAAAAAAACCCAAAACACTGACAGAGTTAGAATACAACCTGGCACCCTGTCAGGATGTTAGTAGCAGTCTGATTAAATGGTGGCTGCAGTCCTCCTGGAGTGATAGATGTGGTTCTGTTGAAGCAGTGGTCCTGTAGAAGGGTGCAATTTTCCTCTGAAGGTCCAGTGATGATGTGGAAAGGTTTGGTTTTCCTCTGGAATCCAATGGAAAAAGGCTGTCCTGATGTTCCAAATCCAAGTTTTTATCTGGGTAGGAAATGCTTGGCTACTCCCCCTGGGTGGAGCATCTCACAAATGGGATGATGTAATTTTATCAGTCATGCATGGACTCAATGGCCCGTTAACAGAAGATAACCTCCCTGGAGGGAGGATGGATCATGGAAAAGATGCAGAACACTGCCCCACCTGGTTTCAACAGATGGTGATACTTTTGGTTACATCCTGCTTTGCAAGCTGAGACAGGTGAATAGGCAATTGGTGTAGACTGAAAAACAGAAAAAAACAGGATGTAGTTGTTGCTCTCAAATTCAAAGTGACTTCTCTGAAAGTAGATCACATACCTGCACCAGCTCTATTCTGAAAAGGTTTACCATGCTGAGCATAAAAGATGCTCCATGAGCAGAATTACCCTGCTTCCAGAGTAGTCTTGCTCTTTTACATTTATCTGGCTTTGTAGCAGAGCTAATTAGTTGTTACAGAAATTTAAGGTGGACAGAGGTGTTCAAAAATGCCTAGGTAGGTGCTGAAAGCCATATAGCTGCTTTGGTATGAGGCTGCACCTTAACTAAGCTTGTTTGAATTGAGTAAACTTTATGGCACTTTCTTAATCCAGCCATTCCCTAGACCTTGTGCCTTAATTCTGGTATTGATTTGTCTGTCTTCAGCTGGATTCTAGTGCTCAGTATGCAAAAAAGCACTTTTTATTGGAAAGCTGGTTTTAGAGGATCTCGGAGACTGTAAGACAAAATTACCACTTGATTTCTTTTTCTGTTTGTTTTGTTTAAATGGCTTTAGTGTTTGGGATCTTGGCATGAGGCATCTTCCTGAGACATCACAGCTGTGCTTGCAGTTCAGTATCTAGATCTTACTTTATTGTAGGCACTAATAGTGGATGCCATTCTATGCTTAGCATTGAAACCATTGGAAGTAGGAATGAATGCTTGCTATTAATATTAATTAATTGAGAGATGTAAAGGCTCAAGGTTACACTATGACACTATGCAGAACCATTAAATCTTTTTCTACAGCAGTTTCCTGTCCTATAAGAACAGCTTATAGGTGTTTGGCTGCAAGATAGATAGGTCAGATGCTTCTTGACAGATTTGGGTTACTCCTAAAGTTTTGCAGATATAATTAGTAACTTCCACATTTGATTCCAAAATAAGAATATTTTTAACCATAACTACATAGAAAGATAAATCCCTGTGGAGGCCACTAGAAGTACTCTTCTGGTGCAATAGCTAAAGCATAAGTGATTTGGTCTTTGTTAGCCATCTAGTACAGCTGCTTTCATTAAGTTTGACCTTGTATCATGCTAAGTGTAAGATAAGCAAAGAAATGGCCAGGCTTATAAATAAATTACTGCTTTACAGTCAATTTGTGCAGGTGAACATGTTATACTTGTGCCTTTCAGTGCAGTACTTTACCTGCTCACTACATCTGTCTGGAATTACTTCATTGTTGTGAAAACCAGTGCAAATTACCTTTAAGACACATTAGCAAAAACCCTTAGCTTTTTTTCTCCTCTGCTTGTTCAGAGCTCTGGAACACTGCCAGGAGTGATAGGAATAGGAAGAGTGACTTAGTTATTTCTAGAATTCTCAAGGCAGAGTAGTCAAAGGAATGTGGAACACTAATGTAGGAAGAAAAAATACATAGTACAGTAGTCTAGAAATGATTTGTGGTCTGAAAGAGGTTGTAATTTATGGGGGCAAAGGAAACCTACTAGCACCTGATGTCTCAGAGGATTTGCTGCAGTCATGGTTTAGCTATGTAGAACAATGATCCAAATAAGCTCAGTCTTGTAACTCTGACTGGAATGTGAACTACTTGGAACTTGTGTCCAAACAGCTGATGTGGTCTAAATTGAACCCTGAATTGTTGTCAACTTTCTATCTAGAATTATTTTTGTAAGCCTATGACTTAATAAGCCTTTGATGTATTTGTGTATGTGTTTTGGTTTATTTTCCCACTTTCTTCCCTGTTCTCTCCTTTACAGTTCTTCCGTGTGCTGAATGGTTACTCCCTCCAGCACAAACTGCTGCTTACAGGAACTCCCCTGCAGAACAACCTGGAAGAACTGTTCCACCTGCTGAACTTCTTGACACCCGAGAGATTCCAGTATGTCTTGCAGTGCAAGTCAGCCTTGTCTGTCTTGCCATTCCTTTCCCCTCACTTGCTCTTTTGCTCTTTTTCCTTGTGCTGTTTGCTGAGTGTCTGTTTCCCTGCAGTAACTTGGAGGGCTTCCTGGAAGAGTTTGCAGATATTGCCAAGGAAGATCAGATCAAGAAACTGCACGACATGCTGGGCCCACATATGCTGAGGCGTCTCAAGGCTGATGTTTTCAAGAATATGCCATCTAAGACAGAACTCATTGTCAGAGTGGAGCTCAGTCCCATGCAGAAGTGAGTGTGGGGATGAAGAGAGTACCTGCTGTTGAGTTACTGTTTCTTTACTCTGCAGTTTCAATGAGAATGTGCTGCAACAACCTTATCCTTACTGTACAGGGTTTTCTGCACAGTGGGCTGCATTAGAGCAGAGGAAGGACTAATCCTGTGCTCTCGTTTAAGGGATAAAGAGATAGTGAGTGCCACTGGCAGAGCCTGGGTAGCTGGCAGGTAATGCCAGAAGCTGTGCAGAGTTTAACAAGAGAAGACTAGGTTAGTGATTCTTATGACAACTGTCTGAGTTGTTTTGTTTTCTTTTTTGTTTTCAGGAAATATTACAAATACATTTTGACAAGAAACTTCGAGGCACTGAATGCACGGGGCGGTGGTAACCAAGTCTCATTGCTTAATGTTGTTATGGATCTGAAGAAGTGCTGTAACCATCCCTACCTCTTCCCTGTGGCTGCTATGGTATGTCTAGTCACATATTCTGTATAAGCCAATTCCTGCTGGCTGTTACCAGGAAGCCAGTTAGCTCCTTAGGTGGGGCATGGAGGGGTTCACATTTCTCTATTTTGGCTTCTATGTGGTTTTTTCACCCAGTCTTTATTTAGACCCAACATGCTGGAAGGCTATTTCTTTTCCAGCACATTTATATGACAGGTAGGAGCTATCTTTTGACTCATGTGAGGTGGTGAAGACTGTAAGAGTAGGAACTAAACAAGAAAAGAGGAGGGTATGTAGGAGTCAAATTGCAAGAGAACAGGCACAGGGTAGCACTGATGTTTCATACAGGCAGTGTATGGAACAACCACAACCTTGTGGTTGTGCCAAGCTAAGTGACCAGGTGTGAGCCAACATCAGCTAGGGACTAATACCAAATTGCATTGCTTCAAGGTTTTTTTGTCCCTTACCCCTTATTCCCTCTTTCTCATTTTCTTTTTAGGAAGCTCCAAAAATGCCAAATGGCATGTATGATGGTAGTGCACTTATTCGAGCCTCTGGAAAGCTGTTGCTGCTCCAGAAGATGTTGAAGAACCTGAAGGAAGGAGGTCACAGAGTGCTCATATTCTCTCAGGTATATGGAGAAAAACCTTTAGGCCCAAAATACTTTTTCTGAGAAAAATCTGTTGTTCTGGTGTCCACTTGTCCCTCACTCTTCTGTGGTGGTGTTTTTCTGATACGCAGATGACCAAAATGTTGGACCTTCTAGAAGATTTTTTGGAACATGAAGGGTACAAATACGAGCGGATTGATGGAGGAATCACAGGGAACATGCGTCAGGAGGCTATTGATCGCTTCAATGGTATGTAGTCTCCTCTTTTTCCTGTAAAATGAAAGCTTGCCTTGTGTGTGCTTAATGCTCGTGGGATTGTTGTGCCCCAAGTCTTCTATTGCTTTCCTGGAATCTTAAATTAGTAGCAATTCCCTGTCAGGTGATGTGGGTCAGTTACAAATCCTTTTTTTTT
>VXBI01006645.1:113125-125653 GCA_013397375.1 Toxostoma redivivum | reverse complement strand
GAGACCGGCAGGAAGAAACTCTCGAGTCACGGCAGAAAGAGGTGAGGGGGGCGGTTCGGCGGGCCGGGGTGTGCGGGCCGGGCCTGGGCTGATCGCCTCTCCCCCTCCCGCTGTAGGGCTGCGAAGAGGCGGCTGGGAGCGGGCAGCGGTCTGGCGGGGAGGAGGCCGCTCGGAGGAAAAGGAGGAGAGCGGGAGCCATCAGGTGAGTGGGAGCAGGTCCGAACGGGGCTGGCGGGCCGGCGGCCCCCGACCTGCTTCCCCCCGGGTCCTGCCGCCACCGTCCTTCTCTGGCGTCGTTTTTAAGGCAAGGGACATGTGGAATTTCATTATTTTAAATCACAGAATCCTAGAGTTTCTTGAGTTGAAAGGGACCCACGAGGATAATTGAGTCCAGTTCCTGATCCCGTACAGGACACCCCAAGAGTCGCACCATGTGCCCGAAAGTGTTGTCCAAACACTTACAGAACTCAGACGGACTTGGTGCTGTGATCACTCCTTGGGAACTTTTTCCAGTGCCCAACCACCCTCTGGGTGAAGAATCTCATTTTGCTATCCAGCCTAAACCTCCTCTGACAGAATTTTGATTGCTGTTCCCTCAGATCCTGACGCTGGTCACCACGGAGAAGGGAGGAATGCCTGCCCCTCTTCTTCCCCTCAGGGGGAAGCTGCAGCCTGCAGTGAGCTCTCCCCTCAACCTCCTCCACGCTGAACAGACCAAGTGACCTCAGCTGCTCCTCATAAGACTTCCCCTCCAGACCCTTTATCATCTTGGCCCTCTTTTGGGTTCTCTCTAACAGATAATAACAATGAATTCTATCTGATTTCTGGTGGCTGCCATGCTAGGAGGCAGTGTTGTCTGAAGAACTAGTCAAAGGTCTCTCTTCTACATGTTAAATCCATTTTTTACTTGTCCTCCATTCACAGCAAGGTTGTTGAAGGCTGCTTTTGTAGCTGAAGCTTTTAAATCTTTGTGTTACATCTTGTGTAGCCCAGGAAGCTCTTGAAGTAGAAAGAAGGAAGGATAGATAAAGATTTGGGACAGAGGGTACCCTTATATGTCAGAGCAAATACCGTAAGAATTTTGAGACAATGTTTTTATTCTGTAATTCTAGTTAGATCTCCTGAAAGGTCCACTGGGGGAGAGGTGAGGATATGCCTGGAACTTTATGAGTCCCTCTAGACAGGTAGCTCAAGACTCAGACTAAGGCCTTCTTGTGTAACAACTGAAAAAGCAGAGCAGCTGATTTTGGAAGTAACACCTGACTTTTAACTACTTCTTCTGCCTCTAGTTGAAGAGCAGCTGTCCCCACAGAAGGAGAAACATGCTGTAAAGGCAACAGGACAAACTGCCCGTGGCCGATCTGGCTTCAGTGATGGCAATTCCAAGTGGCTGGCTCCAGCCAAAGCCAAGAAAACCCAACCTAAAGGAAACCACGTGGAATTATCCAGTGATGGTGAGGTGGAAGAGGGCAGCTGGGAGATGGAGGAGGATGGGAGCAGCGAGGAGATGGTGGATGATTATGGTGCCTCATCATCAGAGGAAGAAGAGGTAGGAACTTCTTGCTCTTAATTGCACAAGAAATACTTGGTGTTGTCTGAAAGGACCCCTTGGGCCTGGGGGGAAAGGATGGCTGTAGTGGCAAGGGGTGGTGAGGTGGTGGAGAACTTTCCCTTTCCTTCACAAGAACGATTTCAATTTTAGCAGCTGATTCCAGCATAACATTCAGTGCTTTTGTTTGTTTTCCCTTTTAAACAGAGTAAGTAAATTTCACAGATGATGGGAAATAAGGGGATGACTGTGGATGTTTTTTGATTAATCTTTTGTCTCTATTTAGCTGCTGCCTATTGAAAAAGCTGCCCTGAAGCAGAAGCCTGACAGGTGAGTGTGTAGAGCCTTTCCTGGATAAATGAGGAACTTGTGTTCTTATTCTGTCTTTTTTGCCATTTAAGAAATAGTAGTTGAGAAGTATCTGTGTGATTCTATTCGTTGTCCTTAGGGAAGGCCTCAGTGAAGACGACAGCGAAGAGGAAGATAAGGAGGAAGAGGAAGCAGAGGAGGCAAGCAAGCAGAAAATGGGACAGAAGGAAGAAGAGGGCGCAGATCTGCAGCTCAACCTGGATATAGATGAACAATTCAAACTGCCTACTAGTGAAGAGATTGAGAAGGAGGATATCCTTTTTATCTGTGACATCCGTAAGCCATGTGTGTGGTGCAGCACAGGGCCTGGATACAACCAAAGAGCTTCACTTGGACTTTATCATGCATATTTCTTAGCAAAAGTGTCTGTGCATGACAAGGTATTTTTAGCTGAGTTGTCCTAATAGGTAGTGTATAATGCTGTGCTTCTGTATAGCACAGTTAGGAAATCTGTGACGCCCTGTATGGGGCTTGGAACCTGCCCTAATTTCCTTTCTCATCCTAAATACATATGGATGTCTTATTATGTGGTTTGTTCCTCTCTACCCTGATTTTACTGACCTGGTGGGTGTGTAAGCTATTCCTAGAGTTTCTGATGACAGCAGTTCTGGCATCCAAAGTGCTTACTGCTGGACATTGGTGATTTTAATTTCCTGCCTCCCTTCTTACTGTCCTCTGTACCCTTTGGTTGCCCTTGGGGAACTTCTAGTCTCTTTTCTGCTGCAGGTAATGCCTTCAGTATTAAACACTTTTGTTGTTTTTTTTTTTTTCCTATTTTTCTCTGTTTATCTAAAGTAATTCTTTTAAACACTTTCTGGTTCTGCCTTGTGAACTTTTTTGTCCAGTTTCATCCTTTGAATCCTGCATCTGCTGAGCTCTGATGGAAGCAGTATTCCAGCAGAACTTTTTTGGCGCAGGCACTGTTGTGGCACACAAGTCCAGCATGGTTGATTGTACTTGTAAAGAGCCTCCTGTGCGAGTTCCTTGGCCATTGGTGATTCCTTGACAGTGTTTCCACCTGCTGAGCCACCTGATCTGCATGTCATTCACCAGCGCATCCAGGGCAATGTGGAGGTGTTGCAGGACTTTGGGGTGAAGCGGGAGGAGGGGCGCTCCCGGCAGGAATACCTTGCACTGCTGCGCCGGGACATGGCTGCCTACTACTCCTACAGCGACTTCCTGCTCACCAAGCTCATGGACATCTTCCCACTCCCTGAGGTGGGATCCTGCCCTGCCCATAGCTGTGCTGACTGACAGGGGGTTTGGCTGCCTCCCTGAGAATTCATTTTTATCCCTTCTTCCATCCAGCTGATAAACTTCCTGGAGGCTAACGAGGTTCCTCGCCCTGTCACCATTCGCACCAACACACTGAAGACGCGGCGGCGGGATCTCGCACAGGTGAGCAGGAACCAGTGGCTGTGTCCTGAACTGCCTGTCTCACAGGGCAGTGTCTCAGTCCCTTCTCCTTGCCTTGCAGGCTCTAATCAACCGTGGCGTGAATCTTGATCCCTTGGGGAAGTGGTCGAAAACAGGACTTGTTATTTATGACTCCACTGTGCCCATTGGTGAGATCACCTTTACCGTACAGGGCTGAGCTCACCCGCTCCTGCTTCCCTTTCTTTCACATGTCATCTTCCTCTGTTCTGCCTTCCCTGCCCAGGTGCCACTCCAGAGTATCTGGCTGGACACTACATGCTGCAAGGAGCCTCCAGTCTTCTCCCTGTCATGGCACTGGCTCCACAGGAGAATGAGCACATCTTGGATATGTGCTGTGCCCCAGGAGGCAAGACCAGCTACATAGGTACTACCCTGGAGCCTTGGGAGGGATGCTCTGTCAAGTGAGGAGTTTCCACTGGTCTACACAGAAAGGGGGACAAAAGAGGGACTGAACTTGAGGAAAGGAGGGGGTGGCTGTCGCTGGAGACAAAGGCACAAGAGGTTTTCAGCCCCTTGCCTGGTGTGTTTTGCCCTCTGGCAGCTCAGCTTATGAAGAACACAGGGATGATCCTGGCTAATGACAGCAGTGCTGAGCGGCTACGAAGCGTGGTAGGGAATTTGCACCGCCTGGGAGTCACCAATGCTGTCGTGAGCAACTGTGATGGACGCCAGTTCCCCAAGGTACGTTCCTGTTTACAGTGCTTACCCAGAGCTGCTGTGCTGTCCCCTTTAATGAAGCTGTGCTCTCCAAAGTCACCTGTCACAGGAGGATAAGCAGAGCTGCTGGGGAGTGTGTTTCTTACCTTATACAGAGGCAGGAAGGTGGACAGGGAGGAGGGAGGAGTGTTTCCTGCTTTCCCAGTCTTCTGGTTCCCCTTCTTGTTTTGGCCTTGTTTTGATTCCCCACCTGTGAGCGTAATTCCAAATCTACATCTGCCTGTAGGTTCTTGGAGGGTTCGACCGTGTCTTGCTTGATGCTCCTTGTAGTGGAACAGGTGTCATTTCCAAGGATCCTGCTGTCAAAACCAACAAGGTGGGTGACCAGTGCAGACTCAAGTATGAGTCCTGAGATGAAGGCCTTTGGGGCAGCTTTGTTCTTGAGAGATACCTACAATACATTTTTCCTTTTTCTTCTTATTCTGTGTGTTGTACTAGAGCTAGTTTTTTGAGATTACTTCTGCAGAAGACTCCAGACTCTTGTATATTATATGTGCTTTGCTCTCCTGTCATTCCCTCAGCCACAGCAGAGGCCTGGGGTGCTTCCCTGTGCCTGTGGCATCCTAACCTTTTTTTCTCTCTCAGGATGAGAAGGATATCCTGCGTTGTGCCCACCTGCAGAAGGAGCTGATTCTTAGTGCCATAGATTCAGTCAATGCTGCTTCAGAGACAGGAGGCTACATTGTCTACTGCACTTGCTCCATCATGGTAAGTGCCTTCTATCACGATCTGCTGTGGTCACCTCCTCCTCAGGAAATGGTGAGTTTTGGATCCTAATGCTTAGCCTCTGGCAGGTGGAGGAGAACGAGTGGGTTGTGGATTACGCCCTGAAGAAACGCAATGTCCGTTTGGTGGCCACAGGCCTGGACTTTGGGAAGGAAGGCTTCACCAGGTGCGTGCCAGGTCACAAAACTGCACATGTGACTGCTCCTTGGTGGCCAGGTTTCAGCAGAGGTGTTCTATCACTCCTCACACCACTTCCTCCTCCAGGTTCAAGGAGCGTCGTTTCCACCCATCCCTCAAGTCTACGCGGCGTTTCTACCCCCACACGCACAATATGGATGGGTTCTTCATCGCCAAGTTCAAGAAGTTCTCCAATGCCATCCCACAGACACAGAAAGGTAACGTAGTGCTGGAGCTCAGCTGAGCTGGCTGGGCCTGCCCTCACAGGCTGCTTGCCCTGCAGAAGCCGGGGAGGTTCTTCTCACAGCGCCTTTCTTTCATTTCAGATGAAGAGCCTGCTGTGGAAGCGGCAGCTCCATCTGCTGTCCCTGATACCATCATCACAGAGCCTCTGCCAAAAAAGAAGAAACTTGAGGGATCAAAAGCTGATGAAGGGCAGAAACTGCCCCAACCTGCTTTGAAGAAGAAACGTTCATTGCAAGCACAGAGGAGACCCTTGAAGGCTGTCCGGCCTTCTTCCAAAATGATGCGGCCTAAACTCCTTACTAGGAAAAAGAAGCATAGAGTGAAAGCAAATGGACAATGAGAGGAACTGCTTTTCCTCGTGTTGGTCCCTTCCTTGGAGAGCAAAGGCTGCTGCAGCTCTGTGTGTACCCCCACTTTGCTGCTCTGTGCAGATCATCTCTGCAGCTCTGAGCACCTGGGACAATGACAGCCCCGTTTGCTCCTTTCTCTTTGCATCAAGGGCTGATGCACTGACCCATAAAAAGTTTTATACTCTTGCTCAAGTCTTGTTCTTTATCCTTGGAACATGAAATACAGAATTCTGCTGTATCCCCTTATTTCTTTGCAGCAGAAACCCCTCTTACTTCCAGCTGATGCTCCAGCATTTCTGGTGTTTGTACTTATTCCCTACAACAGGGATGTTTGTGAAGAAGCAGTGGGAGCTGAAGTCCTTGCTGCCTGCATGAAGGCTGTATTGTGTGGAGCTGTCAGCTGAGTGCTTTGTCTGGGCAAGGCTCTTGCCCAATGATTCCCTAGTTCCCTGTTATCACTTAGTTCACACTTGTGACTTGTCCCCATTTCACCATTACTCTGTTCCCCAGCAGTCTTTTGTTACTGGGGTTGTTGGTTGGAGACAAAGGACAGAACTCTTAGAGGTCTTTGTGACAAACACAACTGTTTATTATGGCAGCCTTCTTATATAGGGGTTTAAAACTCCTGGGCTAGACAGCTGATTGGTCTGGTCTTAACACCGCCCCAGCTCCTTAGTGGTATGTCTGCATTCTAGAATGAACAGGACTGGGTGAGGTCTCTGTTTAAGTTCAAATCTAACCTATGATTGCTCACCCAGGGGCTTGTTTCACTGTTCTAGAATGAACCAGGCTAGCCGAATTGGGTTTATGTTATGGCCATTTTACCTTGTCCAGCTGCAGACCAGCTGTGCTGTGATAGCCTCTCAGTTCTTGGCCTCCCAGACTTGAGCAGGGATTGCTTTTGGTTTGTGGAGCTGTACAGTGAAGTTCTTTTTGCCTTTATGTTCACCTAGATGCAGCTGCTTCTCCTTAAGACATAGCAAGCAGTGGTCTGGGCTGTTTCTATTTAAATATCCTGGTCTGCTACATTTGAGGCTGCAGCTTTCCCACTCACCATCCATGCCACCAGGTACATAGTGATCAGCAGAAACCGAGGGAACCTGCTGTGATGGGTGCCCAGGGAAACAAAACAGCACTTACAAAACACAAACAACGAAAAAGGCCTAATCCTGTTCTTGTTCCCTGGCCCATCAGACCTGGACTATGCTGGTGGATTGTCTGCGCACACTTTGGTGGGTCCCTGGCAGCTGGTCCTCAGGCTTGTGGTCTGCTGCCTGGCTCTCAAACATCCTTTCCTGCTTGCAGGCTAGCCCAGCTTGCAGTTAGCTAACGAACAGCAGCGTGCAAGTGTGCTGGGAAAATGGCCGGGATTAGCTTAGTGTGAGGCCAGGACAGATGGTGGTAATTGGGAGCGGGGCTCAGCCACACAGGCACACTGATCAGCAGCCAGTCTCCGTGTGACTGGCTCCTATTTATTCCTCTCTCCATTTCCCATGCTTAATTCTCCCTGATTTAGCTTGATGTCTCCCTTTTGCCTCCTTCAATCCTTCCCCTCAACATTCCATGGTAAATTTTGCTCCCATAATCTTCCTTAAAACTGCACAATAAACTTTACACAGTCCTGCAGTTACCCTCAAACGTCACAGATCTGCTCTTTCCCATGAAGCCCATGATAATGCTGCTTTTTTATAATTTGTGAAGTTTCTGGCTGAAGCTCTTCAAGGTTGCACTTGAGTGGTTTCTGTAATGGTTCAGTGTCCCAGAAGCCCTGGTCTTTGTTACAGACCTTGTTATCTTCTGCTTTCTAGGGCTTATCTGTCTGTGTATTTTATTTACTATAACACTGTCTGTGGGGGGGCTGACTTTATCATTTTATGTTGAATAGCCATTAAACAAATGTCTTTATAGTTGAAAATTAACTTTTTCCCTATGCTTCCCCAGTGAATTAGGTCAGGGAGGAGCCTCTGAATGCGACTGTCTCACTTTGGGCTTGTGTGGTAAGGTCTGGATTTTTGGATACAGAGGACCCAAGGGAAGATTTTTGAAGTCTTTCAAAATAATTAAATAAATGCTAGGTGCAATAGCACCCAGGGGAAGGAATTACTGCTTCAATACTGCATTTCTAGTACCCCCTTTATCTGCATAAAGACTGTAAAACTCAGGAATGCTCAGAGAGGACAAATGCATCCTAAATTGTGGTAAGAGAAGCAGCAAGAGCCTCTTAAAGCCCTGGGCCTGTGGGCCTGTCCTTTTGGGAGTGATGCTGATCTGTCCTGTGTTGTTGCTGCTGCCTGCTGAGGTAACCATGTATGTGTGCTGCCTCAGCTTGTGAACCTGATAAGCTGATAAGCCCAGCAGCAGGGATAGAATTTTCCTGGTTGGGACCCCAAGGTAACTGTCTGGTTTCCAGCACTGTCCAAATTATGATGGAATTTCAGCCCTGAAATGCAGGAATAGCTGCTGCTTTAACTGTGTCAATAAAACTTCTCTCTTGCTGAGCATCGTTCCAATCACTTGGCATGCTTGCAAACCTTTTGTTATAGCTGGGAAGAGATGGGAAAAATTTTCATCTCTCTTTGGTGGTTTGATCTCCTGCTCTTGATTTCAGCCATTGCAATCATTGCTGCTCAGAGGTAATGTTGAGTGTGACATTGAAGTGCTGCCATCGAGCTTCAGAGGCAGTACTGGGGATGCAGCAGCTGGGGACAAAGCTTGGTGGTTTCCTCTGCATTCTGGTACAAAGCTGTGGTTACATTAGGCTTGTGCTTGAAGCTGCCTTCTTACTCTGGGAATCTTTTGTTACCTGAAAGCTGAGATTTCTGGAAAATGTGACTGCTGGATCATCTTTCAGTACTTTCCTTTAATGTGTTTTAATATCTGAAAACTGCTGATAACGTGGCTTGCGAGAGCTGAGACAGAGCAAAGCAAGAACTGAGGCAGAGCAAGGATTGAAAGCAGATCTGAGGGGTAAAAATGCTGTCACAGATTAAAAGCTTGTTGAGAGAAGTCGTGATATCTGTTCCACTGTTCTGTGTGCAGTCCTTCTCCCCAAACTGGGAGTCTGTTGGAGCAGCCTTATCAGGGCACGATGAAGACAGCCAGCTCTCAACTCCCCTCTGCACACTGGGAGGGAGAGGCAGGCCCTGCACTGCTGCACCCTTGGGGTGGTGCAGGAAGGAAAATGAAGACTTCTGGGGACAAGAGTGTGTAATGGAAAGAGAAGAGGCTCCAGTAGCGATGGAGGTCGGTCACTGACTCCAGTGATGTCATGTGCTGTAATGTCTGTTCTGGACCAGGTGTGCTGCCTCTGGTTGCATTGCCTCATGTCTGGCTGTATCCTGAAGAAGGGGCTGAAATCCTGCACTGCCCTTTTTAGGGACTTGGGTATGATTTTTGGATCTTCCTGCACACACTCTGTTGCACATAACACCCAGAGATACGGACACTTTTGTAGGGGCTGAATCCACAAATGGCCCAAGTCCCATCAGTGGGTCTTGCTCCCACAGGCTGTCCATCCCTGCTAGGGAGGATGTGGAAAGCTCCTGAGGAGGATATCTTCAAGTTCCACCTGCCTGATGGAGGCAGTGGGGAACTACTGAGAAGGTAAAGTCACTTAGGTCCCGGGCTCTAGTACTGCCCAGAACTGCCTTCTCATGGCTCCAAAACTCCCTCCTGGACTGCTGTTTGTGTATTTTTAGAAGAAAATCCATTCCTTCCTTTGCTGTTAGACAGGAACATTTCTGGATGTTGTTAAGTGTGGCAATCACCCAGCCGCTGGTGGCAGCTGCTCCTCTGCACCAGTTTCTCCAGATTTGCACCCAAATACAGGCAGCTGACTGGGCTGATGACTTTGCTAGGCCCAAAAGTTGTGTGCTCATTGCAACACCTCCCTCTGGTTGTGGATAGAAGCAATTTTATGAGTTAGTTTTAGTGAAGAATCTTGGAAGTTGGAAGACTTGGAGAGTTTACACAGAAATATTTCAGCAATGTTGTGCAAGGGATAAGGTACTTGGAGGGACAGGGGAGCAGGGAGATGGGGTACAGGCACACCAAGGAGACCTATGCCTTACAAAAAGAGCCTCTGTGAGTGCTGTGGAGCTGATTTGGACAGGTTTCACCTATGAAGGACCTTTGCAAGGAGGTACTTAGCTACGGAGAGCTTCTGAGATCTGGGAGAGGAGGAGCATCTCAACCTGGTAATGGATGTTACAGCTGGGCAAATGCAAAGGAGATAGGTGATTTTAATAGGGAGTTACCACCTGGGGAACTTACCTTGATTTGCCCATGGAGAATAGTGGTAGAGGCTTAATCTCTTTTTACTGTGATACAGAGTCCCACACGAGTACCTGATCTGAACTACAGGAATTTGCACTGTCTGTTTTGCACAGGGTCAGAAAATGCAATGCTTTTTTCCTGGCCTTAAAATCTGTGGAAGCAAGATAAACACCACCATGTTTGCAAGGAAGTGTCTTTTTTCACATTGGCTACAGGCATGATTTTAAGAGCTGTAATGAGCAGCTCTGCATGTCAGCAGCTGCAGTCCAGCAGTGCCATTGTTGACCGTGAGCTGATAATCTGGGGGCAGGAGCAGTCGGAGAAGTGCAAGGTGTTAGGTGAACCAAGAGGGGAAGATCAGAAGGAGCTAGCTGTTGTGCTGCAGTGAGATTGAGGCCCAGAGGAGGAGTGCTGTGGTCCCCTGGGTAGCAGGATTATCTCTAGTTTCTGGGTTTCTGCAGGAATAATGAGAAGAAGTTGGCCCTTTGCCCCAGTCATCTTCTGCATCAGTAGGAATCCTTTACCCCAGCAAGCATCCTAAGCAAGGGAAGTTAAAGGGAGGCTCCACACTGCCTCCTGTCCAGGAGACAGCTGGAGTGTTGGTGGGAAGAGGTGCTGGAGGTCTGTAGCTCAGTCCCTGCTGTAAGCACGGCTGTCCCGGTACTGGGTCACATCACTGGATTTGCATAGCTGAGCCCTGAGAACCACCATGGACAGAGATCCCACCACCTGCTCCAGTGCTGTGCTGGCCTCCTGTTAGAAAAAAAATATCCTGATAGATGGCAATGCTTTCCTCCACTGGCATTTCATTAATCAGCTCCATTTGCTGGGCTTCCCCAGCCGGACCAGAGCAGGCCAAGCAGAGCTTGGGAAAGCGCTTGCTGCTGTTTGTGGCATTGCTCTTGCCTGTGCTCTTCACTGGCTGCACGAGGCACAGATCCCCCCAGTTTGACCTTGCTCACCCAGGTGCAAGGGTGTGGAGGGGTAAAACCAGGAGTATGTGAGGGGGGAGGATGCTGGCAGAAAGCACGGGCTGCCAGGCACGCAGGCAGGCTGTGGCAGCAGGAAAGAGGGAGTCAGCAGTGGCTAAAGGTCACATGCTGGGAGGTTTCCGAGCTGGAACTGTCACTGCTGCTTCAAAACAAGCTTCTTGACTGGGATCCCTCTTGTCCATTTGTCCTTCTCTTTTCCCTGGCTGTTTATTTAGCAGCATTGCTGCCAGGCACATTGCTTCCTGCCAGCTGCTGGTGCAGTGCTAGCTTTTGGAAGGTGGGGATCTCTTCTGCCTGTCCATGAGGAAAGCCTTCCTGCCCTCCTCTCCCTGGACAAAAGCACTGCTTGCCACCACTCAGTCTCTCTAGTCAGAGGCAGAGCAAAGGAATATCTGCTTGAGAAGAGGAAAAGCATTAAAAAGGAGGTGACAGAAGAAAGTTCACTTCTTTCCCAACCAAAGCCCATCTCAAAGGGACTGTAATTCAGTTGAGTTCCAGTGGTCATGGGTGTACTAGGGAGGATGGAGACAGTTACTGGTGGGAGAGGAAGTATGATAAATGCAGTTCGGGGGTGCTGTGGGGAGCCTTGAGTTGTAGGCAGGACAGGGGAGATGGGCAGGCCACAGGATACAACTGATGCAGGACACAGTGAGGCAGGAGAGGGGAACAAATTTGATTTGGCCTGCTCCCAGGCCAGGATGGCAGAAGGGTAATGGAGGGATGGAGGAGATCTGTAGCCTTGGAGGAGAAGCAGCAAGGAATATGCAATAGGCAGACTCTCAGTCAAGACTCATAAAGTTGGCCATCCTCAGTGGAGCCGGGAAGTTCCCGGCAATGTGTATTGTGTCATATCTTTGATCCCAAGGGAAGGGCTGTAGCCCCACTGGAGCATGTCCAGCTCCTTCCACAGAGCTCAGGGTAGTGTGGTGCTGGGCATCTCTTTAAACTCAAACCCACTGCTCACTCATCTCCTGTTGATGGCTCAGCTGAGACATCAGAGGCCGCTTTGTGCAAGTACCACACTCGGCTCAGCTCCTCAGTGGAAGTCCTGGGGGAACAGGCCAGGAGCACACAGACAACAAGGGAACACAGGTGTCCACATCCATAAAACATTCATGCAGCGATCGACTTGTGCACAGTCTCCTCGCACCGGATAACGGGGTGAGGGGCGACGCCAGCGCTTTTTGCAAAATTCGCCTGGGGTCGGGGTCAGGCGGTAAGAGGGAATGACCTAAAGTAGGCTAAAATAAGGGACGTGAAACAAGACCCAAGGCTGCTTTGTGAACAAGGAAGGAGGAAGCCAGTTGCAAGTCAAGCATGATATCTGAGAGGCTGCCTCCACACAGCCTCCTCTGGCCCTTGGCTCGCCATTGTCCAGCGGCAGCTCCCCGTGGGCGGGCTGCTGGCACAGCAGGGGCAGGGCTGACTTGAGGGGCTCGAGAGAGGATAACGAGAGGCTTTGGGGTGCAGAGGTAAAGTTATGCCCTCTTTAATGGGGGCAGCTCTGGGGAAGCACTAAATTCTACGCAAAAAAAGAATAAAATATTCAAAAGGAGGCAACTGCACACTGTGTTGCGGCTGGGCTAGTTACGGAAATCGGTACCAGGCGGGGCTTCAGCTAGCGGTTCCGGAGAGGGACTTCCCTCCGGGGAATCCTGCCGGAGCGGGACGCGTCCCTTCGCCCCGGGGC
>VXBI01006645.1:87523-112826 GCA_013397375.1 Toxostoma redivivum | reverse complement strand
TGGTCCCGGCCAGCCCTCCGCCTTCTCCGCCGGCTCCCGCTTCATGCCCGGCACCATCTGGTCCTTCTCGCAAGCCCGGCGGCTCGGCCCGGGGCCCGAGACCACCCTGGTGCAGGGACCCGGCGTCTCCTGGGTCCACCCCGACGGCGTGGGCGTGCAGATCGACACCATCACCCCCGAGATCCGAGCCCTCTACAACGTGCTGGCCAAGGTGAAGAGGGAGCGCGACGAGTACAAGCGCAGGTGAGAAGGGGCGGCGGGAGCCAGGGGCACCAGCGGCATTCCTGGGATACCGGAACCATCGCCGGGGAGGCTGCAGGGCTCTGCCCGGTTGGCGCTGTACGGGAGAAGCAGGGAGGGAAGGCGGCGGTCCTGTCCAGACTTCTCTGGAGCACGGGCTGCAGGCAGCATGAGGAAAAACATGGACCCCTGAAAGCATTTGTTTGTGCCTGGGTCTCCTCCCTTGCCATCTGGTGTATGAACCCTCCCGGAATGCTCGTTGAGTCTTTTTCCATCTTGCCAGCTTGGCATGAGAGACTGGAAATGCTTTTCCAAGCAGGGAAGGAATAACTCCAGAAATGGCTCCAGGAGCTGTATTTTAAAGCCGAGGGGATCTGGAAATGCTCAGGAAGGAAGAACAGCCTGAAAGTAGGTGAGGAAAGTGGACATGCAGCAGTGAGTGGGTTTGGATTGGAGAAGGTTGCTGGGAAGAGTTCTCTGGATGTGCTGGAAGGTGTGGAGAAGCCCCTCAGCAGAGTGGCTGGCCTCTCCTGGGCCCTTTCCCTCACCAGTGCTGTCCAGCTGGCCCCTCGGCGGCAGAGAGCCGAGGCAGGACACCCCACTCCTCGGGGGCTTTCCTCCCGACCCAAAATAGCTGTGGCTTGGCATGTGCCTTGGAGAAGGGAGAAGCAGAATGCAAAGCTAATCTCTTGGCCAGTTCTTCTTTCCCGGGATGCAGGGTGGCCACTGCCCTCGCCTCTTGGCTGCAGTGCTTTTGTGCCAGGCCCGTTCCCGAGGCTGGTCCCGGATCCGCATGTAGGATGAGATCAGGCTGGGCTGGCACCGCAGGGTCAGAGTGCGGGGCCGGGCGAGAGCGTCACTGGGGACTGACACCACCCGAGTCACTGGTTTGGGGTTTTTTCAGAAGTCACGTTGCCGTGCTTTAGAAGCAGTTAAAAAGTTTGTGATTCCACACCCAGCTCCCCATGGGAGCTGTGCCACTGGTCAGTTCTGCATGGCTATGGGCTCCAGTGCCAAGATCAAGGCTGATGTCCAAGATAACACCTTATGCTTTTGGCTTTGTAAGGCTTAGGCTGAGCACACTTGCCTGTCAGATGCTCTGAAGGCACTGAGCAAGGCACATGGAAAGGAGGAGTTGGCATCTTTTCTTTCCCACCAACTGCTGCATGTACCTAAGGCCTTTTATTACTAAGCCAGTGGTCAGACTCCTTCTCCAGAGGAGAGCAGCACTCCTTGCATTGCATTTTCAGATCAGAGAGTGGGAAGCTGGAACAGGTTTTTTTGGCCAAGAGAGCTTGAGCTTCAAAGTGAGTCAGCCAGAGAGGACCAGGTTGGGTTTGTTGGTACTGCTGAAGAATGGGAGAATGGAGAGCTTTTCAGGGTTATCTTGCTCTGGCAAGTAAGCTTCAGGGAAGGCTGCAGAGGGGGTGACAGAGGGACTGCTGAGGGTTAGATGGGGGGGCACCCCAAGCTGCTATGAGCCAATGTTATTGGTGGGATCTATTTTTGGAGTGTGTTACCAGGAGCTGGGGGAAAGCAGACCCCACCCCCAGAACCTATCCAGCACTGAGAACTTTCTGACGGGTACAGCCAGGTCCCAAACAGGGGAATGGGACAGAAGGATCCCATTTCCACACCCTTCTCCATTCTGGGGGCTGACACCAACATCCCTTGGGAGCTGAGAGTTTTCTGCCATGGTGGGTTGTGATCTGCTATGGGGATGGTGCAGCTGGTGTCCTGCCTTTGCCACCTGCCTGCAGACAGATGGAAGAGGCCATATTAACACAGGACTTCCCAGTTCTCGTACCCATGGCTTGGGTGCTGGAGCTTGTGATTTTTTTCAGGACAGTGTTGCTGCCGTGCACCCTACAGCACTTAGAGCAGTGCAGCAGGAGCTTCTTTCTGGATACACAGGGCCTGAAATTCAAGTCAGGGATCCAGGAGAGCTGTGAGGGCTATAGGAAGGAATGAGAATAGTTGCAACAGCAAGAGAGAGGCTCACTGGAGCTGCACTTGGGAGGAGCAGACTGAAATTAGGTGGCCTGGATAGGGGCGAAGGGTGCCTGTGAGTATCATACAGACCTGCTAAGTGCTGGGGATCTGGGAGTTTCATCAGGTTTGTGCTGCCTGCTACACCTACTACTTGTATTCACAAGTGGTTCTTACGTTGGATGTTGCAAGGACATGCTAGAGGTGTGGAGTGAGTAGCACTACGACACAGTGTATTAGACTCACAGAATGGTTTGCGTTGGAGAAGACCTTTAGGGGTCACCTAGTCCAATCTTCCTGCTGTGAGGTTTCACTACATCAGGTTGCTCAAAGTGCTGACCTTGAACATTTCCAGCGATAGGCCATCCACAACTTCTCTGGGCAACCTGCTCCAGTGTATCACCACTATCATAAAAATTGTTCCTTATGTCCAATCTAAACCTACCTTCTTTCAGTTCAGAACCTTTGCCTCTTGTCACTGCAGACAAAAGGTCTGGTACAAAGTCTCTGCATCATTCTTATTAGCCCCCTTGTTTATTAAAACGCTTCAAGAAGATCTTTTGTTGTTGTAATTGCCCTCTGAAGAGCTGTGCCAGGCTGCAGGGCCATCCCCATTAAGGTGAGCTCAAACATAGTTCAGATATGGCAAGAAGGAGGGATAAGTGGAGCTTCAGGTCCCGAGCAGCACAAAGCCCTGGTATGCACTGACCCTGCAGGATGGGGTAAAGCATCCCAGTGCCTGTTGCAGTGAGCAGGATTTTTAAAGATGGGGGAATTGTTGATTTTTCTAAGTGAACTTGTTGAAGGGTCACACTTGGCAGGGACAGCACTGCATCTTTTCACATCCTTGGCTTTGAGAGAGCTGTCCCATAGCTGGCAAGGAGATGGTCAGGTCTGCATGCAGCTGGGATCCTCCTGCCCTCGCTGTCTGCCTTTGAGCAGGTTGTTGCTTTGCAGCAGTGCAGGAAGGACCTCCCCTCTTCGCTTGGCACACTCCTTGGTGGCCGTGGGGCTGTGTGGGGCAGCCTTGCTTCCAGCTGGCAGTGACCTGGCAGCAGCCGCACAGGGCTGCGGGTGCAGTGCTGCAGGCAGGTTATTATTAGGAGTGGTGCATTGCAGGAGGGAGCAGGGGAGAAGGAGCCTGGCAGGAGATGAGCAGAAGAGAGGTTCACAATGGACGGGTGCATGGATTTGTCCCTAGTGGAGTGAATTGCTGTTTTCTCCTGCCTTTTCAGCTGGTGTGTGTGTGTGACCTGCACTTGTCTTCCATAGCACTGGTGTGAAATGAACTCTTAGCAGGATTTGCAGCTATGCTTTATGTCCCCAGTGAGTCTGGGCTATATAGAGACCCAGAGGGAGGCGGGGACCAAAAAAGAGGCAGTGCCACATCGAGAAAGATGCTGCAATTTTTTCTTATGGTGGAAGGCGTTTTTGTCCCTGGGGAGGGAGGCTTTGTTTGAGGCAGTTCCCATATAAGGGCAATTCTACCTTTTAACTTTCTCCTTTCTATTCCATTCATCTCTCTTTCCCCAAAGGGATGGGAACATTCTTTGATTCCCCTTCTGGAGCTGTGGTATGGATCGAACACCAGCATGAGGAGTGCACACTTTTGTCCTTGTTTGACTAAGGAGCAGCACTGCTAGCTTTAAGAGCTTAAAAATTCACAAGCCAGGGCTCTCCCATGTCATCACATTATTCAGACACCCCAAGATAACAAATATGAGGGCTTTTAATATGCTTTCTGGCCTGCTAGACCTTAGGATTTATTGTTCAAACTCAGTGTGGGTAAGTGAGAGGAGAGGTTTTTCACATCCTTGTGCAGAGTTGCAGTGTCTCTGTTGGTGCTTGCAGGCATTAAATAGAAACCAGACCTCACAGCACCAGGAAGGGCCTAGCACTGGTTGCTATCCCAGAGTGATCTCACTTTCTCGGAAAAATCTGGCTCTCCCAGAAGACTCAGGAGCTGGGTAAGAATGCAGCAGCCCTGCCCCATCCCGCACCGTAACACATGCCAACCTCCCTGCTCTATGGGATCGTCATTTAGCCAAGAGCAGTATGGCTTGATGTCCTCCCAGCAGACCGTGGGCTGGGCCAAAACTGCAGCGTGACCCAAGAGGTTGATCTCATGCAGTGAAATATAATAATTGCTAGGGGATGTGTCTTTGCGCAGCAAGGCTGGGCATCTTGAAGCTCTGCTTTTTGCAAAGCTGCAGAGTGCAATACCCATCGGACAGCCTGGCATAAAGTAGCACAATCCATCCTGCTTCCTTGTGGGATGAAACAGTGTTCTTTAATCCAGCCTGTAACACAGCAGTAGAGCCAAGGAGTCTTGTGCCCCTGCCCAGGGCAGCCCTCTGCACTGGGACAGGTAGAAGAGCAACCCTTCATGCTCATTGTGGTCACTCACACTGTGAGGTGGTTTGGTGTCAAGGTCAGGGTTTGTGCTTCTGGACAGCTTGAACGGCAACACTGCAGACACACAAACGTGGTCGCAGAAATGATGCAGATGGGGACAACTCTGCAAAACATCTTCATGTTGCTGAGTGTTGGAGCTGCTGTGACCCAGGGCTTTGGGGCTCAGGGGCAAATGGAGAGGCCGGTGGGCTGTGACAGGCCATGGGCCAGCCCCGGTGTGGCAGGGTGTGCAGCCCAGCTGCCAGGCAAGCCTGCGCTCGGTGTCCCCAGCTCCCCCCATCGCAGGGCAGCCGGCCGTGGTGGGGCAGGGTTTGTGGCCGGGGGGGCCAATGGGCTTGGCAGCTGCCATCGCCTGAAAACAAGAGGCCATGCATTCCTGGGCACGTTCTCCTTCCCACCCCGGTGCTGTCATCTCCTCCTCTCGGATAGCTTTGGGGTGAGCAGCTGCTGCTCCGTCCTCTCCCTTTGGCAGCCAGCAAGGCGAGGCTGATGGGATCTGACCAGCATTTGTATCCCTAGATGGGAAGAGGAGTACACGGTGCGTGTCCAGCTTCAGGACCGGGTGACTGAGCTGCAGGAGGTGTGCATTGCTGTTCCCCCTTCCCCTGCACCCCAGCTGCCCCACACTGGCACTGATTCGCACATCTCTCTCTCGCTGGCACAGGAAGCCCAGGAGGCTGAAGCTTGCCAGGAGGAGCTGGCCATGAAGGTGGAGCAGCTCAAGGCAGAGCTTGTTGTCTTCAAGGGACTGATGAGCAATGTGAGTCCCTAATCCCTCTCTAACCCCACAGCAGTGTCCTACCCAAGTGCTGTGGCTATGTAGAAAAGCAGTTCCTTGTTGGGGCCCATCCAGCACTGGCAGGGTTGGTCTGGGGCACAGTGGGCAAAGCAGGGAAGTGGGAGCAGTGCTGTTGGGTGGGCGGGGGGGTAGTGGGAGCACCGATTGCCATCTGTCTTGCCTAGTATTCCTCCTTTGTTCCCTTCCTGTGGTGCTGTGGGTTCAGAACATCACGGAGCTGGACACCAAGATCCAGGAGAAGGCCATGAAGGTGGACATGGACATCTGCCGTCGCATCGACATCACTGCCAAGCTATGTGATGTGGCACAGCAGCGGAACTGCGAGGACATGATCAAAATGTTTCAGGTGAGAAGCACCCACTGCTGCTCCTGACTCAGCCACCAGCTCTGGGGAGGAGAGATCCCAAAGGAGGTAGAAGAGGCATCACTACCCCCCTGGGAGGGGAGATGCTTGGTCACCCTCACCCTTGCTCCTTGTGGTCCTTTGCTTTCTGACGCTCTTGGGAGGTGGTGCAGAGTGGAGGTGGAAAGCTCCAGATGTTGCTTGGACATCAAGAGTCCCCTCAGCCTCTTGCTGAGCTGTTGTGTTGGGCCTGGGAACCCCACAGTGCTAGGGGAGCAGCTGCAGGAGGGAGACAAGTTGCTTGAGCGTCTGTCTCTAACTCCATCTCTCTCCTTTCCCTTCCCCTCTCCGTCATCTTCTCTCTGTCTCTCATCTCTGTCTCTGTCTCTTTTCTCTTTCTGGACATTGCTGCCTTTCTGTCTTGCTCTTTGTCCCTACAGAAGCAACTGGTTAGTTCCATTCAGTTGAGAAATTTTACAAATTTTAAACTTTCTTTTAAAAAGGTCGGACTATAAATATTGGCATATTTCACCTTTTTCAGACTGTCTCTTTTTTCCTGTTTCTGTCACTGTGTTTCCCTGTCTTTGGACTGGGGTGGTGGGTGATTTGAGTTTTTCAGCAGTAAAACCACATTGTGTTTTCTCATCAGATTCATAGATTCCATCTTTAGTTGCTTAGTTTTAATTTTAGAAAATGCTAAAACCATGTTTTATCCATTGCACCATCTTTAACCTGATCATAATGAGCCCATCTCTCTCTCTCTCTCTCTCTCTCTCTCTTTTTTCTTCCTTCCTTCCTTCCTTCCTTCCTTCCTTCCTTCCTTCCTTCCTTCCTTCCTTCCTTCCTTCCTTCCTTCCTTCCTTCCTTCCTTCCTTCCTTCCTTTCTGTCTTTCTCTCTTTCCCTGCTTTTCTGTCCCTCCACCATTCCTTTCCCCTCCATCTCCTCCCACCTACCTGCTCCTGACCTCGGACCCGGCTCGTTTCTGTAGTCTCTGCACTTGTCTCCCGTTAAGGTCCCAGCCTCGGTGGGGCGGAAGCGGGAGCGCAAGCAGGTCAGCGATGAGGACACCTCGCTGTCAGAGAGCGATGCCTCCCGGAAGCCTGACGAGGAGGAGGAGGATGAGACCACGGCCATGAGCATCAATGAGGAAATGCAGAGGATGCTGAACCAGCTGTGAGTGCAGCTGCTGTGCACCTCTGCTCATGGTGTTGAGCCAGGCTCCCTGCTGGTCCCAGGATGGGGAGGGCAAGGGTGGTCTGTGGCTTCTCTTCCCAGGTGAGGGCAAGATGAGAGATGCGGCTGTGGAAAGTGTTCACCCTGTGCTCTGTGGCACAGTGGGACTGACCCCCTGGGAGACCTGAGCCCACCTATGCCAAGAGTGGGAGCTGGTCCAACTCCCCTCTTCTTGCCCCCCTTCCTGCTTTTTGGAATATGTTCCTGAACTTGCTGGGGCTCCTGACCATAAAGCCAGCCCCTTCCCCATCAACTCTTGGGTTTGGGCACACCCAGGTTCACCCTGGCCATATCCCCAAGGGCTGCAGCCCTGCCCGTGAGCAGGTGCAAGGCTTTGCAACCAGCACAGCCCCCTGCCTGCTGTGGCTATCCTGCTGGGTGCTGACATGCTGTTCCCTTGTGCCCAGGAGGGAATATGACTTTGAGGATGATTGTGACAGCCTCACGTGGGAGGAGACAGAAGAAACGCTTCTCCTCTGGGAGGACTTCTCTGGATACGCCATTGCAGCCGCAGAGGTGCAGGGGGAGGTAACGGTGGTGTCAGGGCCCTGAGGTCTTGTTGGGTTGGGACACTGTTCTTCCTGAGCCTGGGAAGATGCTCTCTCAAAGAACCAGATTTCAGCCCCTTTCACTTTGCAGGCCAGTACAAGGTGCCTTCCTGCCTTTTGTGCATGAATACATTACAGCAGCCCTGTCGAGGTCTCCTTCAGAGACAGGCCTGGGACCTGTAGCCTGAGGCATGTGCACACATGTGGAGGGCCACAGCCCGTCCAGAGAGAAGAATTCCTCTGGCTGGACTGGTCTGGTGATCCTTGCTCATGTTCTCCAGCCCACCTACCCACTGTGCAGCAAAACTGCCCAAAGACAGGCCTTGGTGTCTGGCCAAAGCCATTGTCATCCCAAATCTTTGGCCCTTGGCAGTCCCCTGGGAATGTATCGTGCTCGGGAGCGATCTGTGCTCTCCTTCAGTGCAATGCTGAGCTTGTTTGGGTTGATATGGTCACTGCCCAGTGTGGCGAATCCTGAGTCTCTCAAGTCCATGTTGGCAGGACTGACTCCTGTCCTATTTGTGCTACACTGTATATATTTCTTCCTCCTTTCCCAGTGCTGCCAGTTCTTTCTCTGATTTATCTCTCTCTTGCCTTTGGTTCCTCATGTTGGATGCTTCCCTGCCTCTAAACCTACTGTCTGCTCTCCTCAGCAGCAGGATGACAGCCTGGAAAAGGTGATCAAAGACACGGAGTCATTGTTCAAGAGCCGTGAGAAGGAGTATCAGGAAACCATCGACCAAATAGAGGTGGGAGAAGCAGGAAATGGGGAGGCCATGGCACAGAAGGGTGTGAAACAGGAGAGTGGGTCCCTGGGGGAGGGAGACACAATGCTGGAGCAGGTCACTGGTAATGTGGGTGACAGCCCTCAGTCTGGCCTTGCCCACTGCAAGGCCCTGTACCACATGCCCTAGGATCATTTCTGCACTGTTTCCCTTGAGCAGCTGGAACTGGCCACAGCCAAGAACGACATGAACCGGCACCTGCACGAGTACATGGAAATGTGCAGCATGAAGCGAGGCTTGGATGTGCAGATGGAGACTTGCCGGCGGCTCATCACCCAGTCTGGGGACAGGTGAGCTTCAGCGGGGGAGCCGGGACACCTGTGCTCTGGGTCTGAAGCCAGGGTGGTGAGAGGGAGCTGAAGGACTGGGTAATACTCCTGCCCTCATGTGGCGTGGAGAGAGAGCAGTTCCCAGGGGCTGTTGGATTCCTGGCTGGCCTCCACACAGGTCATGGTACCAGCTCTGCAGAAGGTAGGAGACACACAGGAGTCGCTTTTGATGCATGAAGCTGAACCCCCCCGATGGAGAGAGGAGCTGCCATTGTGCAGGGACATCATGTAAGTCCCCAAAGGCCTGTGGAGCCAAGGTGGCTCCAGGCTGGGGACCTCTGTGGTGGATTTTCACAGACTCCTAGCCTTACATACCTTGTCAGGGTCCTGCTCTGGGCAGGTCCCTCTAATGTCTCCCCCAGCTTTGCTTTATAATCTTGATTGGTGTCCTCTGGAACACCTTCCCAGCACCCAGGGATTCGTGCAGCCCCACACATGCCCAGAGGGACATTTCAGCTTCTCTCCCGCTTGCTTTGGTGACCCGTGCCCACACCAAACTGGGTCCTTTCCTTCCCCCTGGGCAATGCTAAGACTGCTGCCCTTTACTGTTCTCTGCAGAAAGTCTCCTGCCTTCACCCCGACCTCCAACAGCGAGTCAGCCCCGAATGAGGAGAGTGAGGAATCTGACCGTGATCCCCCCAGCGATGCTTCCATCAGATAATGAGGGGAGGTCCAGCTCCCTTGGACCCCCTTCCTGGCACGGGGTTGCCTGAGTCACACCTGGGAGAGACTGTCAGGGACGTGGAACTCTGCTGGTAAACGTCTGTCACCCAGGCTTACTCCCATCTGGGGGTGCTTGACAGATCCCACACACCCCCTCACTGGATACCTTGCAAACGGGAATAGCTAGATAGACCTGAGGGGCCTTGCCCGGGCTGCTCTGCCTTCAGCCCCTTCTCTATTCCCTTTCCCTGCTTTGGTTAAACTGTGGTTCAGGCAGGGAGGCTCCAAACCTGCCATGGTGGTGTTCTGCAGGATCTGTTCCCAGGCGCCCCCAGACCCACCTCCTCTGGCCTCCGTCCTGGTACATTTGACCTGCCCCTGCCATTCCTGCGCTACATGGAGCCGAATGAGAGCTGTGCCTCCCTGCAAACTGGACCTGACACTGGTGCCAACTGGACCGAGCCCGGGGCTCTCCCTGTCCTTGCTGCTGGCCGGGCACCTGGCTGGTCCTCACACCATGCCAGGCACCCCGAGCCCTCCCACGCCTTCTCCAGGGCGGGGGCTGAGTCCCACTCACTGTGCACTTTGCTTTGCCGCCTGTCGGCGATGTGCTCACGTCTGTGTCACGGGGGGCAAGGTCATTAAATGGGACAATTTCCTTTTCTACAGCTGCGCTGGGTGTGGGCTCTCCCTGTGCTGATGCAGGTGATGCCTGGCTTGAGGCAGGGCTGTTGTCCATCAGACCCCGAGCCCACATCAATGGGTTTCCCCATGGGACAGTCCCATCTCTTGGGCATGCCAGGTGGGACTGGCAGATGGGACAGTGGTGAGATCCCTGTTCTGAGAGCCACTGGCCCTCAACAGGCACTTGTGCTGCATGGGCTGCCTTGTTTTTAACCTGGAGCATCATAAATACAGAGGCTGAGGGATTGAAAATGAAACTGATCCTGGCTTGTGACTTGTGAACCTTCCTCTTCCTGTTTCCTGGCCTCTTCTGCTGCACCAGGGCATCCCAGTGCAACTTCCTGCCTGCCCTCAGTCCAATATCCCACCTCAGTGTAACCGCAGTGGGGGATCCTCTTGTACCATTTTTCTGGCTGGCTGCAGCACCTGCTCCTCCGGTGATGGTGACAGGAGGCTGGGGCCTGACTGGGTGTCAGGAGGGAGCAAGCAGCCTCCTGAGAGGCAGTGTGATCACTGAGAAGTGGACACAGCCTGCACAGCCAAGGCAGGTGAAGCTCTGGAGAAAAAATGCTTCTCACTAAAGGTACTGAAGGAAAGAGAAAGTACATGGTAGTAGAGTTTTTTGATCATCACTAGGATTAGGTGTGGAAGATAAAATAGAGTCTGAGGAATGCAAGAGTTTCTCTCTGTAGATGTGGCCTGGGTGGCTGATGCTGCTGGGTGCTTGAGCTGGGAGTGCTGTAGCATCCATGCACCCCAGCACAGTGTTTGTGTCTGGGCAGGGTGAGGTGCTCTGCCTGTGCCTGTACAATGTGTTAAGACATGTGTTGGTATTTCAGCAGGGGCTGAGCTGGCTGTTTGGAGCTGGTAGGGTGGCGAGTACCTGCAAATGGCAGAAGAATTGAACAGGAAACTGGAAACCAGGGCACAGGTGGAGCACTGCTGGTGCTGGGGAATGGCAGTTCCTAAATCTATGGACTGAGGTTGGGCTGCTGTGGCTGGGCTGTGACTCCTGACTGCCCTCTTCACTTCTTGCAGGAAGTTGTGAAGGAGCAGGAGCAGCAGGGTGCTGGGAAGCAGTAGAAGCCCTGGCTGTGTGTAGGTGTGCAGGTGGATGGGAGGTGTGTGCCTCAGTGCCTGCCATGGCCCTCACCTCCATGCCACCTTGTTCAACTGTTTCCATTTCTTTCCCTCTTCCCTCTTTAATTTTCTGCCTAAAAGAGCTAAAGCCAGAGGAAATATTTTACTATTTCAGTTTTCTACTTTCAAGTGATGATGCCTCACACACAGTAGATCAGGAATCACTTCCTGTCCTTCCTGGAGGCTCTCCTGTTCCATGCAAATTCCCTTTCCTGTAGGTGTGTTTGCAGTGTTTTCTGCCCTTTCTCTCCTACGGAGAGTTCTGTGAGTGGCTGACAACTTCTGGCTTCCCCTGTGCATGATCCTGGGTGTGCATACCTTCACCTTGATACTGCTTAAGGAACCCACAAGACTGCAGAGTACATACCTGGAGAGATTTCAGGCATGAAGCACAGGAGGACTGACATTTCTGCCTTGAGCAGTCATTGCCCAGACGAGCGGCAAGTGCTGCTAGACACCCGTGTCCCAGAACACATGGTGACCCCGGTCTCACACAGCCTACCAGGACTCCATTTGCAGTGAAACTGAAATCTCTGGCACCCACATGTGCAAGATGCTGTTCCCTGGTGAATTGTATCACCAGCAAGAGGCTCTGTTCCCCCACCAGTCTGACAGCGTCCAAGATCTCTCTGACAGGATATGTGACGTGAATCCTTTGCCACAGCAATTTCTCAGTGTGAGAAGCACAGGCCAAGGCCTCTGGTGTTAGCTGGGCCACCTACCTGTCCAGCAGTGGTGACACCACATCTTTGAGCTGAAATGAGATGTGGTCCCTCCATCTGTTGAGTTCTCTCTGGGCTCCTTTTCATTCTTTGGGGCTTTTCTCCACCATACACCCTGCTGGGAACTCTGATATCTAGGAGCTACTCAGTGCTGTGTTGCTTCTTGAGTCCCTAATGGCACTTCTTTTCCAGGACGACTCTCGGTAGTGTCTGCTCAGGAAGCAATGTCAAGTCCTGTCTAGCTCAGTGTCAGTGCATTAATGTGAATGTTTATGCCCAAGAACAGTCCAAGCACAGACTGAATGGGGTTCCATGGCAGGATGCATATGGGCAGTCCCTCTGTCAGCATTCAGCTCAGGACTGTGGCTGCTGAGTGCTGACCTCTTGAACATTTGTCCAAGATCATCCTTTTAGGATTGTGTCTCTGGACTGGCAATAAGGTCTTCCCATTGAATATTTAGGCAGACTGGTTCATCAGCTTCTTACCCCTCAGAAGTCCATGGTGGCAGAGTGTGTTTTGGGCAATTTGGAAAGGTGCTGGTGATTGCTCTGCCTTCTCCCTCCCCAGATTTTGGGCTGTTGTGCCCAGATGAGCATAGGCACAACTTTAATGTCAGCCACAGGAGTGGCACAAAACCCCTCCTTTGAGGCAAGAGTTGTCCCTGGATTGGGACAGACCCACTTGAGAGCATGAGGTGCTCCATGAGGCACTGGAGGACACGATCTGCCTTTGAACTGGGGTGAGACACACAGGTGTCTACAATGGCTGCTGCACTCCATGCTCCCCGTGCTGAGATCAGCCTCTTGGAAAAGGACTTTAGCAGGCAGTGCCAGGCATGTTCCAGAAGTGGATCCTGGCTCCCCACTGAGTGCATTTCTGGTCCTGTGTCACCTCTTCTAGCCCTTCCCTGGTGATGTTCTCTAGGATTCATCTGAAGGGTGAGCTCTCATCCTCTGATACCCTGTTACCAATGTGGCTTTGAGCTGACTTTAGCCTCTTCAGGGACCTTCTTGGAAGAATCCCGTGGGAAGAGGCCCTGCAGGCAAGAGGATTCCAAGAGTCACCACTTCCTCCAGGCTCAAGAATGGTGCATCTCCATGAGCAAGAAGTCAAGCAAAGGGTACAGGAGAACTCTGTGGATCAACAAGGACCTGTCAAACACAAGCAGGAGATACACAGGAGGTAGAAACCAGGCTACTTGGAAAAAATACAGGGATTTCATCAGTTAGGCCCATCTGGAATTCAGTCTGGCCAAGGAGATGTCAAGGACAGCAAGAAGGGGTCTTTTAAATGTATAACAACAAAAGGAAAACTAAAGAAAATGTGGGCTTGCTACTAAATAGAGCGGGAACTCTGGTGACAGAGGACACAAAAAAAGGCAGATGTACTGAATGCCTCCTTTGTATTGGTCTTCACTAACAAGACTAGCCCTCAAAAACCTTTGACCCAGGAGATTAGGGAAAAGGAATGTTGGAAGGAAGATTCTCCCTCGGGCAGGGAGAATTGGGTCAGAGATCACCTAGGGAAATGGGATATCCACAAATCCACGGTCCTTGTAGGGATGAATTCACAAGTGCTGAAGAGCTGACGAACACCATAGTGGTCATCTTTAAAAGATCTGGTGATCAGGAGAGGGACCTGAGGCCTGGGAGAAATGTCACCCCACTCTTCAAAGAGGGCAGGGAGGACCCAGGAAACTAGTCAACCATTCAGCCTCACCTCAATCCCAACAAGGTGATGGAGCGCCTCATTCTGGAGGTTATTTCTAAGCATGTGGAATACAAGAAGGTGAGCAGGAGAGTCAGCTTGAATTCACTAAAGACAAATTATGCTTGACCAACATGATTGCCCTCTACCAGGAGGCAGCTGCCTGGATAGATGGAGGCAATGCAGTGAATATTGTCTACCTCTACTTCAGCAAGGCCTTCAATACTGCCTCTCATGAGATCCTCATAGGCAAACTCAGGAAGTGTGGACTGGATGAGTGGACAGTGAGGTGGATTGAGAACTGGCTGAACAGCAGATCCCAGAGGGTCATAGTCAGTGGCGCAGGGTCTAGCTGAAGGCCTGTCACTAGTGGTGTCCCACAAGGTTCAGTACCAGGCCCATCCTTGTTTAACTGACTCATCAAACTTTGATGAAGGGTAGATGCTTCCTCATCAAGTTCATTGATGACACCAAGCTGGGAGGAGGGGCCAGTACCCCAGAGGGCAGTGCAGCCCTTCAGAGGGACAGGTTGGAGAGATGGGCAGAGAGGAGCCTTCTGAAATTCAGCAAAGGCAAATGCAGGGTTCTGTACCTGGGGAGGGCTAATCCCATGCAGCAGCATGGGCTGGGGACTGACCTGCTGGAAAGCAGCTCTTCAGAGAAAGACCTGGGGGACAAGAAGCTCCCCTTGAGCCAGCAGTGTGTCCTGGGGTGCATTAGGAAGAGCATTGCCAGCAGGGTGAGGCTCCATTCAGCCCTGGTGAGGTGCATCTGCAGTGCTGTGTCCAGTTCTGGGCTCCTCAGTCCAGGAGAGACACAGCTCCTGGAGCAGGTCTAGCAAAGGGGGATGAAGATGACTAGGTGAGGAAGTGCCTCATAAGGAAAGGCTGAAGGAGCTGAGTCTGTTCAGCCTTGAGGAAAGATGTCTGAGAGGGAGCTCATCAATGTCTGTAAGTATCTGCAGGCTGAGTGTCAGAGGAAGGAGCCAAGCTCCTCTTCTTGGTGGTGCCAAGAAGACATGAGACAATGGGCAAAAACTGGAACCTTGGACATTCCACTTGAAGAAAGGAAGAACTTCTTTACTGTGCAGGTGTCTGAGCACTGGAGCAGATTGCCCAGAGAGGTTGTGTTATCTCCCTCACTGCAGATGTTCCAGAACCACGTGGAGGCAATTCTATGCCATGTGCTTTGGGATGACCATGCTCAAGGAGGGGGGTTGAGACCAGATTACTCCAGTGGTAGTACCTTCCAACCTTACCCATTCTGGAATTCCGACCAGGCCTGCTGAGTTTCTTGATGAATACTAGCAGATATTCCCACAGAGAGGGTGGGGAGCATCACTTTCCTTGCACCTGACAACATGAGTGTGGGGTGGTGCTTACACGCTTCAGAGGGTTCAGGAAACCTAACCACTAAGTAGCCCACATCTTCTTCCTTGTGTGAAGTGAACCTGCACCCTCCCTTCACTCATTCCTGGATCCCATCTCTTTTAGATCATATCACTGAAAGAGTCTGACTTGTCTGTCCAGTCAGTCAAGGTCCTCTTTTTTCCACCCAGCACCCTTCTGCTGGAGGCACTTTATCACTCATCCCGCATGACTTGTGAGTGTGTGAGTTAGCTTTCCCTGTATCAGGATTCCTTGGATGGACCTAAATGTGATGCTGACAGCCTTCACTAGAACACCTTTAGATTCCTGCTAATCTGTTTTATTATTTTATTTATCATGTTTCCTAGACAAGAGTTAGGAGAGGACAAAGCTGCATAGAAAGTTATTCTTGTTTCTTGGTTTGAACTTGGAGCTTGACTTTCCTAAACCTTTTACCTTTGGCCATACTCTTTATACATTCATGTTTGTTGTGTCTCAGGTACCTGTGACACAGGGTGTCCCAGAACTCAGACATGATGATCAAGTAGGTCAAGTACTCTGGCTACAGGAAAGAAACCTCCTTTTAAGAGGAGAGGTCAGAATTAATGCAGAACACATTGGAAATGCACCTGGATGGTGCATGGACAGGCTCCTGAAAACATCTGGCAAGCTGCTGCACATGGTTAATGCTAGGAGTGGTGGTAAAGCCATCATGATCAAGCTGGACAAATGTCACGAGAGACGGGAAGAGGCAGCATGTTCAGCTTTAAGAGCAGACTGCATCTGAACAAAGTGTAAGAGGAAATAGACATCATCAGGGTAGGAAGAAATGTAGTTAACTGATATTTTTAAGGGTCACAGCCATATGGTAAAACTGCTAAATCAATCTAACCTGTTGGATAAAGGAATAGGTAAGAACCATTGTGAATTTGGTTTACAAGCTATGTTAAAAGTCATGTTCACTCTAGAGCTGATAGTCAAACATGCTTTGACACACAATTTCATTAAGGCATTGAAGGGTCTTTTATATATTGCTGCATCCCCCCAGAAACATGTTGATTTATTTTGTAACTACTTCCCTGCTCTGCTTGACAAGGAAAATTGTGTTGTCAGTGGGAGACTTTGGCTTGGGATACCAAAGAATATGCTGTGCCAGGGGGAATTTCTCATCAATTTACAAGTGATGGCATGCCCAAGTAAGGTAATGATTCTAGATGTCCTTATGACAGATAAAGATTGGGTCAAGATTGATGGTTGCTTAAGGACAAGGGATCAACCAAGATGGAGACAAGTTGAGATATCAGCCAGGACAAAATGTCATAGCTGTGCAGTGTTCTGTAGCTTTTTCTTAGAGTGAAATAAGTGAACTTGCAGATAATGGAAAGGAAATTTTTCCAGTTTTTCAAAAAGCCGTGATTTAGTAACATAACTTTCAGTGAGTGAACTTCCTTGAGTAAGTGGCCATATGGCAAAAGTACTTAGAAATAAGAATAACTAATAGAAATAATAATAAAGCTTGACATTTATTAACAAAAATAATCCTTGTAACAACTACAGCAACTGTGGTTAGGAGAAAAGGAATAGAGGGACAACAGAATAATTCAGCTGTATGAAAGAAGGTCTTCAGGTGCTCATATCATCTCTGAGAAAAATAACAATACTTGAATGTCTGAGGAACTAACATGCTGTTCTAGTTATATTTAAAGAAAAATCAGTCTTAACAGTAATATTTTCTTTTTATTGTCTGAAATTGGGAAAATAATCAAAACAAGGCCAAAACAAGAGAAGTACTCACCAGATCAGTCTGTTCTGTATATGGAAAATGCAGAATGTGGTCAGAAGGGAATGATGAAGCACTTTCCATGCAGTTAGCAATAAGGAGGATCCTTGACAGGATCTCCAGCTGAGCACTATTGCAGTTCCAGGCACAGATGACCTGGAGCACATAATGTGTGGGGTGCATGGGGTGCTGTAGGGATGAACAAGCCTCCACACAAAGGCTGAGGCTGCCTGAGGAGTTGGAGTGAGCAATGCTGAAAGAAAAGCACGGCACTGTTGCTGCATTCCTGCAAACTGTGTTTTGCGAAGCACAGTAACCTCCACACTGAGAAAAAAGAACTGGCTGCTGAAATCCATAGTTTGCTGAGGTCAGTTTTTAAAAGCAGCAGGGAAGACATTTAAAGAAAAGCCAGGGTGGATGGGCAAGCAAGTGACGTCAGTGCTTAGTCTGACAGGGCATGGACAGAAGCCAATGAAAAACCAGTGGAGGGGGAAGGAGGGGAGAAGTCATGAAGGAATGGAAAAAAATCTGCAGTTTAAGTAATGTTTATAAGACAAGGAATTGACAAACAAAATTGATACCATTTTGAATATGTAGAAACGATAGAGACTCTCAAAAGGGCTAAATGTCTCAGTCAAAAGTGCCAAGAGGCATTACAGAATACTTCTGAATAGAGACAAAAGAAAGGTTCTGTTGCCATACATATATAGCCATGCATAGATACATCCAAGAGCAAGAAATAGTGACCAACCTTGCCTGGGAGAACAAGGCTTTGTCCTGCTTTGCATCAGAAATTGGAATAAATGGACCAAAGACTTCTAACCATGATACCAGGCGGAAAAAAATTATTTGAAAGTGAGAAGTTTAGTTACTTTGCTCCTAAAAAGAAAGACAAGTGAGGATTTTTGCACAGTGCCTACAGTCATTTCATGATGTTGGTCTAGATGGCAGTTTAGTCAGGCTGATAAAGGCATACGAGAATTCTCTGAGGAGATGGGGAAGCTGGAGGCCATGTGAGATTTGGTACTTGGTGTCCAGCACCTAAACCAGTATCCAACCTGGCAACTAAAATATTGGAGACTGCAGAGGTTACAAACCACCTTTTTTCCCTCCCTTCTGTCGCAGGACTCAGACCAAGGTCAACAAAAAGCTTCACACTTGTTTTTTAGAGGTTTGGGCAATGTCAAAAGATGGCTTTAAACCTGCAGTGGCAGAGCTGTGTCCCTACCTACATGTAGTATTTCTCACTTAGCAACCTTGAATTTCATCCAGCATTTTAATAACCCAGTTACTTGGTCACAAGATCCTTCCTCACCTTTCCACAGGCTCATTCAGGGCTGAATATTTTGGGTCATTTTGCATAATCAAAACACCTTGGCATCCTGTGCTCCAAATTGTTCTGAAGGTGTTGATTAGTGGGGCAGATGGCCTCAGATGCTGGCCACTCACATCTCTCAGCTGCCACCAGCCTTGCCTCAAGTTTTCAACGTGGAGAGGGTAGTCTTCCTTATCCTCGGGCAGTTCTTTGAAAGGTTTTGCCAGCCTGTTTTTTCGTGAATTCCATTTCATCACAGGGCTGAGATGAGCAGTGAATAACTTGCAGCACAGTTACCTGTTCATCCATTTCATGCTGGAGACCACCTGAGTCTCACATGTGGCTTGCTGCCCTTCATGTCACAGACATGTTTTCAAGTCTTGCTGCTTCAGTTTTCAGTGGTGGCTTCATCTCATTGCTGCCGAGGAAAATCTCCTGTCTGGCAACACCCCAAAGCTCCTCTGATGGCAAAACATCAATTTTACTTTTCATTCATAGACTTAAGCTTCCCTAATCACTCCCACACCATCTTAGGGCTTTTTGGCAGGTTTCTTATCTCTGAGATGCATTTGAAAGAGGTTTTCAGCCTTCCTTTTCTATTTGTCACAGAATCTCTTTTTTTTTCTTTCCCTTTAGGTTACTAAGTTTCATTTACTAGTATTTATGAGTTTTTCTTTTATTTTCATTTGACTACTGCTTCTGCTTTTTGACAGCTGCCTTTTCAAATCTTACACTGTGAAGTATAACCCAGCACTACTGTTCCTTCTAAGGAACACTTAATTAACTCCCTCAAGAAGATGATACTTCTGTAGTAAGGTAATATATGGAGGTAAGTCAGCTGTCCTAGAGTAAAAGATTACATTCAGCTCAGAAGAGTAAGTGACAAATTACTTGTTTTTGCAGCATGTACACATTGTAATTGCCCAAAAGTAGGCAGCTTGGTTTTGATGAAATGTAAGTGCTGCTGAGGCCTGCAGGGATATTTGCATACCCTAAGCCACAAACCTGCATTTTGTGAATGGCACCAGTTATGAAGGAGGTTGAAGCATTATCCTTTAAGGTGTTTGTGTTTTGTAACTGTGTTGTAAGTCTTTCAGAGACCTGCATCTCCTCTTCCTTGCCCTTAGTCTTGTCAATTACTTCACTCAAAGACTTGAATGACTTGAGAAGTGGATAGAGGATGTTTTAAACGTCCAAGACCTTTTTTCACTGTGCTTACAGTCTCACCATTTTGGTATGTTTTGGAGTGATTTTTCAATCACATTTTTCACATCTGCTCAAGCTGGTTTCCACTACATGGCATCTTCCTTAAAGCTGAAGTTCATGCTGTCATCTCAATGTGAAGGTAGTCTGAGGACCTTTCTTGGGGAAGCAATGCATGCATAAATGTCTGTGCAAATGCTAAGGAAGTATAAAATAATTTCTCTAAGTATTCAAACCTACTATAAAACCAAAATCTTCTGTAATACCACTGCTAATTACACTTAGCTGTCTTAAAAAAGGGGGGAATAAAACAGAGATTCCACCCCTAGAAATGGTTGGCTGCCCATCAGAGAAGCTGTCTCTTGGGTCAGCCAGAGAGCTTTCCCAGGTGCATCCCTCTCCTACAATGGCTCTGCACACTGAGTCCTGGGGCCTGGCCAGCCAAAGAAGGTGGAGTTGACCCTTTAGCCAGGATCAGTGTCCTTCTGTACCTTCCCCTTGCAAGGTGCTCACAAACCAGGATGGATTCTGGCTTGTAGCAGCTGCTCTTGGAGCTGGTTTGCTGGGACAAAATGGCACAATTGCTTTTCACTCCCTTGCTAAATGAGAGGCTCTTTATGTCTGCCTGAGCACCTGCCTTGCCTGACCAAGCATTTCTATCTGCTTTCCTCATAAATGCTGTCAGAACAAACCTAGAGCTCCCCTCTAGGTGGGGGAAAACTCCTCTCCAGAGACCGAAGCACCTGCCACAGCAGATCTCCCATCTTTATCACAATGCCATCCACAGTCACTTATGTCAATTTTGCAAACTGATGAAAAAAATAATTACACTGGGTTTTTTTTAGGTCAGGGTTGCAGTTCTCAGACAGGCTGGCCCCTGAGTTTTTCCACCTGTCTAGAGGGGCCTTGTTGTGGTGCCATCTGCAGGCACAGTGTCTGGATGCAAAATAAGGATTTGGAAGAGCTGTGCATTTTAGGGAGGTTATATTAGAGAGGAAACCAAGCCCTCCAGGTAGTCCAAAAGCTGCATGACTAGTTTGTCACACTCACTCTCCCTGTTTCCATACAGGACCAACTGTGTTTTAAAGGCTGTGATTCCTGACTTGCCTTGTCTCAGTACCATATAATTTTTCTAGGAGAGATGAGATTGTAAACCAGTTGAAAATAACAGAGTGAACGTTTATTCAAGACATTCCCAGCAGCTGTTGGTCTGAGAACACATACTCTTCTTCCACCCCAAGGCTGTATGACTTTGCTCATTCCCAGAACAATCTGTTCTCAGGTTGGATAGGGCTCACACTTGTTAAATAACAAGATTTCTTTGCTCTGCCAATTTTCAGGTAGCCTTATCTCACTTGGGAAACATAAGGCTTTTTGGGAGAAAAAGCTGGCTTGTAGAAATTGTTCCAGCTTTTAACCCAGTTCGAAGTATGTTTTACATGGGAAAACAAGACATCCATCCTTTTCCCCCTTAAGGTGTTTCCATAGCCTCTCTGCACTTCTAGATTATCAAGCAAGGCGCTGACTGGCACACACACAATATGCAGGCAGCAGCACACAGCACGACCATTCATAGCACTCAGGCACAGCAATCAAGGACAGGATAGGACCAACCCAAGACTCACTTGTAATCTTGACAGGTCTCCAGGCTACCCAGCCCCCCTCAGCAGAAATCCAGCTCCATGGGAAGGCTGCCTCCAGTGAGCTCCAGCACCAGGCAGCTGCCACTTGACACCAGTTACCTAAAGCTCCAGTGATGGGGCCATTTGTGGTGTAATCCAAGTATTTCTGCTGTCCTAGGGCTAACAAGCTGCTTAGAATCCTAGTTCCTATCCAGAGGCAGGTTATTCAACCTCCTTCTCTTTGCAGTCATCACCCTCTAGTCCAGCAAACATTTAATTCTTAGCCCAACTGCTAGAGATAAGTGACTCTGGGAAACTATGTCCAGCATACCTTGATCCTGAGAGTTTAAGTCCTCCAGTTTACCTCCTTGCAGCATCCAGATCAGGATCTAAAGCAGTTGGGGTATGGACAACAGCTCCAATCGTGCCTGCCAGGGAGAGAACGCATCAGCCATGAGATGCTAAATTAAGCTGCTAAAAATGGAAGGCCACGTGATTTTGTGCAGTGCATCACTTATCTGTCCTGGTGCTCACAGGTCACAGAAAGCTCCGTCCCTGTCCGGCAGCATTCATGCTTCCAGGACTAATGCAGGGAGGCAGAGGGCTGACACTCACCTTGCAGAGATTTGCTGCTCAGCAGCTTAACTGCGACTGCCCCTCCTTATGCACAGAATTAAGCCAGAATTAAGACTGGCCACCACCATGCTGACAATGGCCTCAGACACGTTCCTAGGCAGCCATTTGCTCTGGGACAGAGCCTATTCAATTTAAAAGGTAAGACCAAGTGAAATACTCTCCTTGTAACACCAGAAGTATCTTCCTTGTTCCTCACTGAGGCAGGGGAAGGAGAATTTGTTTCTTGTGCCCCTTTATCAAACCAAACGTGAGTCATCTGCTCAGCACTTTTATTCAGCATGCACCCATCTGACAAGCAAATCCAGAGCTAGGTGGATAGAGCCACAGAGCTGTTTTCCATCCTACCATGCAGGAGTCTGGCTATAGACTGCACCACACTTAGTTTCGGCTCACAGGCTGAAGTCTGGGCTCTCCCATGTGGAACAAGCAGCTCAGCAGGCTGCACTCCCCAGCTCCTCACCGCAGCTGGCAAAAACTGCCATAAGCACTTGCAGATGCCCATTACATACATGCAACTCTCCTCCCACTCCCCTTGACAGACAGACAAGCCTTTTCAGATGGTGATCACTTTTATTGATGTAAGGTGGTACACAAACAGATCAGTTTCTATCAGCCTCTCCACCTCCCCCAGGTTCGGGGAGAAGTTGGAGGAGTGGGGGAGACAAGGGAACAGAACTGGCCTCTCACTGCAGGATGCAGAGCTAAGCGGTGGTGAACAAGGGCAGGGGCTCCAACAAAGGAGAGTCCTGCTTCCCTAGGCAGCAGGGGGGGGCTGTGTGCTCAGCTTACTCCTTGGATGCCATGTGGACCATCAAGTCCACAACACGGTTGCTGTATCCATATTCATTATCATACCTAAGGACAAAAAAGAAAGTGCTGTCAGGGCTGACCCATTTCCTGCACCCCTTCTTCCATGTTTCCTGCTCCTCTGCCCCATCCCACACAACTGAACTCCCATCTACTCTCCAGGGGAAAGGAGGCAGCTACAGCAATTTCAAGTAAGAAGCAATCTCACTCGACAGTGAGACTGGAGGTCTGTGTATCCACCTGGATCACCAGTGGTAACCAAGAGGAACACAAGTCTGTAACCTGTCTGTGCCAACCCCCAAGGCCGCCACGGCTGCACCTACCAGGAAACCAGCTTGACAAAATGGTCGTTCAGTGCAATGCCAGCACCCGCATCAAAGGTGGAGGAATGGCTGTCACCATTGAAATCACAGGAAACAACCTGAAACACAAGAAATTATAACACATATGGTTGCCCCCAGTCTGTACTCCAAGTGCCCAAACCAGGATCCTGGCAAAGCTTCTGCAAAGTCTTTTAGAAAAATGAGGCAAGTGTCAATAACCACAAGCCAAGAGAGCAGGTGTTCCTTACCTGGTCCTCTGTGTATGCCAGGATGCCCTTCAGGGGCCCATCAGCAGCAGCCTTCACTACCCTCTTGATGTCATCGTACTTGGCCTGAGGAGAGATGGAACCAAGATGCTTAGATCCCAACTCACACAAAATACCCACCAGGGACAGGAGAGGGATAAGACACGCATGCACCCAGCAGGTGCTCTTTTCACAAAGATCGCATCTTCAGGACAAGATGGATGCAGAGAGAGCAATTCCAGGTGCAACACAGAGCTTAGAGGAAACAGGCACACCTGGAAGCTCCTAAGACCTCACCCACAACACTTACAGGTTTTTCCAGACGGCAGGTCAGGTCCACAACAGAGACATTAGGGGTTGGCACACGGAAAGCCATTCCAGTAAGTTTCCTGTGAGAGATGTGAGTCAGCAAGGAACAGCATTTGGCACTCCTCTGCCAGCCTAGGAACGTTCTGCCTCCTCCTGACACCTGAGAAGGGGCAACACTCACCCATTGAGCTCCGGAATGACTTTTCCCACAGCCTTAGCAGCTCCAGTAGACGCTGGGATAATGTTCTGAGCAGCACCTCTGCCATCCCTCCAGAGCTTCCCAGAGGGCCCATCCACTGTCTTCTGTGTGGCTGTGATGGCATGGACAGTGGTCTGAAAAAAAGAGCACGGGAGTAAAAACACAGCCAATACTCTCTAGAAGGAGTATCCCAGGTGACACATGGAATACAGATGCTTTCCCTCTCACACAAGGAGATCTGTGGTAGGTCACCCTTCCTCAGTACCAGAGCTGCAGACATACCATGAGACCCTCCACGATGCCGAAGTTGTCATGGATGACCTTGGCCAAGGGTGCCAGGCAGTTAGTAGTGCAGGAAGCATTGCTGGGGTAGAGAGATAAAGGCACGTCAGCCAGAGGCAACACTTCCAGTGAGGTGAAGTGAGACCCCTGGCAGCTGGTGAGAGCTCCAGGCCAGAAAGCATGTTCCTCTCTCCTTACCTGACAATTTTCAGAGACTTGTCATACTTCTCATGGTTGACACCCATCACGAACATGGGAGCATCAGCAGAGGGGGCAGAGATGATCACACGCTTGGCACCACCCTTCAGGTGAGCCTGAAGAGAGAGAGGAGATTACATAACTCAGGATCCTTCTAAGCTTGCTTCTTCACATCTCTTCTCCTTCGCAGCCCCATACATGGTGATGTGCCCCACAGGCAAAAGCAGCACTATCCCTTCTCTCCTCTGTGGCATACTCACCCCAGCCTTCTCCATGGTGGTGAAGACACCAGTGGACTCCACAACATATTCAGCACCAGCATCTGCCCACTTGATGTTGCTGGGGTCACGCCTAAGGAGGAACAAAATTTTAAGAGCTGCTCCATAAGACACCTGCTTTCAACCTCCAGAGGAGCAATAGGGAAAAAGATACTTACTCCTGGAAGATGGTGATAGCATTCCCATTAATCACAAGTTTCCCATTCTCAGCCTTGACAGTGCCCCGGAAGTGGCCATGAGTAGAATCATATTTGAACATGTAAACCTAATAAAGAGAGTGGGAGTGGAAGGTCAGGCACCCAGGCTGCCATCATCCTCTAACACCCTGGGAAGTTACTAGAACAGATCCACAGAAGCCCTACTCAGAAAGGCCCAGAGGGGGCACTGCAAAGCAACTCACCATGTAGTTCAAATCAATGAAGGGATCATTGATAGCCACCACTTGGACTTTGCCAGAGAGGACAGCAGCCCGGGTGACCAGGCGGCCGATGCGGCCAAATCTGGTGAGAGAAAGGCATGGGATGAGGAGGCACAAGAGGCAATCAGCCCAGCTGGGCATGGGAGGCAGTCTTTGGCAGCCTTCCCTCAGGATCATCTGCTGCTCCCTGCCCGGTGGGCGGGAGGGAGCCCTGCAGCTCGTCCAAAGGCCAAGGCACCCCGGTTAAAGATTAAGAGCGACCCCCGCCCCGGAAAGGTCAATCGCTAAATTTACTGAGAGCCCCGGGGATCCGGTTACTCCTCGGCCCGGCACGAGAAGGTCACATCCCCGGGGCCGCCATCGACACACGATCCACCTGGAGACCTTTAGGTGGGGGACTGCAGGGATCCCCAGGAATGGGGAGGAAAACTGGGGCAACCGGGCAACGGCAGCCCCTTCCGGAGTGAGTCACCCCGAATCCGAAGAGAAATGAGTCAGCAGCACCGCTCTGCCCCGGGGGCGCCGGCGGAGCGGGACCGGCAGGATTCAATCTCTCCCTCCCCGCAAATCTTCCCCCGCGCCCTTGAGGCGACCTTGTCCTCCCTCCCCCCAATCCCCGCCAGCCTCAGCACTCACCCATTGACTCCGACTTTCACCATCTTTGCCGCTTCGGGATGTTCCTGCGGGCACAAACCACCGGTAGGGGCATTAGGGGAACCGGC
>VXBI01006645.1:52490-87414 GCA_013397375.1 Toxostoma redivivum | reverse complement strand
CAGACGAAGACCTCCCTTGTTTCCCCCGCCCCGCCGCCCCCCGTTAACAAAGGCCCCGCGCCTGGAACGGAGGGTCCGTACGATCACCTTCCCGTCGAGCCACCCCAAGGGGGTTGGTGGTGCTGGTGGCGGTGGTGAAAGGTGCACCGGTCCTTGCGGGGAGGTGTCCCCAGGGCGGGGATGGGCGGCTGCGCCCCGGCCCGAGGAGGCGGGGAGGGGCCCCCGGGTGATAGCCGGTCAGGGGCTGCTCCCGCCGGGCTCGCTGCCGCTCCGGAGGATGGTATGCGCTGCTTTCATCTGGTAACAGAGGGCAGGTGGCCGCCCGCCCTGCCCGCAGCCTGTGCCCCGTTGAATGGAGTAGTATCCAGTATCCGAAGGGACCTACAGGGAAGCCGGAGAGGGACTCTTCTTCATTAGCTGTAGTGATGGGACAAGGAGTAATGGGTACAAATTGAAAGGGGGGAAATTTAGGATGGGTATTAGGAAGAAGCTCTTTACTGCGAGGGTGATGAGGCACAGTACACGTTGCCCAGGGAGGTTGTGGATGCCCCAGCCCTGGCAGTGTTCCAAGCCAGGCTGAATAAGGCCTTGAGCAACCTGCTCTAGTGGGAGGCGTCCGTGCACGTGGCAAGGGGGTTGGAACTGGATAATCTTTAAGGTCTTTTCCACCCCTTTAACTTTCTATGATTCTATGGCTGTAAGGGTAAAGGGACTGCAGGGATGCTGGGGTCATCACAAGGGAGCAGCGGCCTCCAGGCGTCCCCCATTCCCCCCGGCACGGGAAGCACTAGCTGGGAGTACTCCCTCCTCCAGGCTAGGGACCCCCTCTCTGGGTGGGTTTATCCAGGCGTGCTCTGGAAAGGGCCCCTGGCCGGGCCCTGCCCCGGCAGGCCGCGGGCGGCAGCGTGAGCACCATTTTAATGAGGCACTGCAGCACTACTGCCGCTGCCCGCGGGACGTGACGGCGGAAATCCTGCTCGTCTGCCGCCTCGGCCCGCCTTCCCTGGCTGCCTGCGAGGAGGAAGCGCTCCTGGCATGGCCGCTGCCCCGCTCCCCGCCCCCCATGCTCACCGAGCCCTGCCGCCTCCATCCCCTGGCTCTGTGCGGGGCAAGTGCGGCGGGACAAATCCGCCCTAGGTACAACGCCCAAAGCACGCACAAATCCCAAATCTGCCATCCCGGAGGAAGGTGTGGGAACAGTGGGGATGCAAATCTGTACTGACAGAGCGGGTGGGGGTGGTGGGAGCTGGAATGTCCCTCTGGCTGCTCGAGTGAGCAGGGCTTTGAGGGTAAGGGAGGGGTTGAGCAGGCCCGCGGAACCATGCAGGTACTGGGATGGGGGACCGGAGAGGGGTCATGCAGCTCAAACGTAACCCTACTCTCCTTATACCACTGCTATTCCCGGTGCTGCTGAGGGGCTGGTGGCTAAGTTTAGACCCAGTTGAGGTTATAACCTTTTCTTAAAGGCCAGGACATGGTGATGGCTCGCGGGGCACAGCAGCAGGGCTACGAACTCGTGCCAGGGTCGGTGGTGCCCCAGCCGCAGCCCACGGAGGCAGGCTCTCGGGGGAAGCTTCAGCGAAAACAGGAGGCCCCCGTGTTTGCTCTTGTGGGGGCAGAGTGCGGCCGGGGTGAGCCAGCGTGGCCCTTGTGCCCCGTGCCCGGTCGATACCTCACCCGTGNGCGCCGGGCTGGCTCTGCCACCGCCTCCCGCCCGCCCCGCGGCCGGGGGCAGCCACCGCCGAGCGCGGACGCGGCAGATTAGTACAGCTTGTTTAATGAACGAGTCCTCAGGCACGGGGAGCAGGAAGGGGGCTGCCGGCGGAGCGGGGCTTCAGAGGCCGGGGGGGGCAGCTGCGGAGCCGGGCAGCTCCTTCTCGTATCGCCGCGCCGCTTCCTCGCTGCCGCAGCCTCCCTTTTTCGGGGCGGGAGCTTCAGAGCTTCGCGCAGCGGTGCGCCGTGCTGGTTGCCGAGCCGGCGCCGGTTCCCGAGGCTGGGTGCCCTCCGGCTGCAGAGAAGCGGGCCTGGTGAGCCGCCCAGCGGCGTCCCGCCCTCCTGCTTTCGCCCCGGCCGGGCCCCAGCACCGCGCCGGCAGCACGGGGCGTCCCCAGTCCCGGCCTTTGACCCGGCGGCTGGCAGGCGGTGGCCCCGCAGCCTGTCCCGCTGCCCCATCCCCTCGCTGTCTGTGCGCTCAGCTCTGCCCGGAACTTCTTCCCTGCCCGCTTGCTCGAGCCCACACTCTTGACCCTCTCACCTCGGAGACCCTCCAAAGCTAACACCCCAAACCACTGAAGGTCCCGATTCGGTCCAGTTTCAGCCCGAAGCAACCCCTGGGCATGGCCTTCCAGGCCCAATCTCCAGGCAGTGCCCACTTGCGACTGGCGAGGTTCTTGCGCCAGAGGGATGGACGGACAGCTCTAGCCCCAGATGGGATGAAGGGGAGAGTGGAGGAGAGCAGCTGAGGACCAAAGCTGGATCCCTCCTTTGTGTCCGCTTCAGTCAGCGTGGACTCGGGCTCCAGGGGCAGCAATCGTGAAAGGAGCATCTGGGATAAATGGAGGAGAGCAGGGTGATGCCTGTGCTTCTGGTGATAAGCCTTGTACCCCCTGGTACCCCACTGCCCATTCTCTCCTGAGGGCTCAGGCAGGACATTAAAGTGATGCCTGCTTACAGCACTCACTGTGCCTGTGACATTGCATCCAGACACGGGGAAAGGCTTGACCAGCAGCTCCTACTGTCTGAAATGACTTTGCTGTCCAAAACAGCAGGCAGACAGCTGCTGTGTGCTCTGCCTGCAGGCAGATTGCTCTGCTCTTGTAAAACCATACACACGTCCTGCTCTGCCCCTGATTTGGAAGGGAACTCTTCAGTCCTTGCTCCTTTTGTGGATGCTGAGCACCTCTGTGTGCTCAGGCTGCTGTGTACCTTTCATTTTTCCAGAGGGCTGCTGGGAAGGATGGTCCTGCCTCAAATACCTGCTGAAAAAAATGAGGGAGAGGCAGGAGCAAAGCAGGTGTGAGGAAAGGGGACTCCCCATCTGCTGGAAATCCTCTAGGTTAGCTGTACTGCCTGTAAACCCTCAGTGCTGCTGGGAGACAAGGGTTGGGGGCTATGTTGGGTGCAATGGAGGCATGGCATTGCTGCCCAGAGAAGCACCCTGTGGGAGTGGTTCCACATCTGTCTCTCACATGGAGGCTGAGCTAAGGCTGAGGATGCCTCTGTGCAGCTCTTTGTGGTAGCAAGTTAACTGAAGCGGACACAGGCATCCTCAGGGAGGAGTGAAAGTGGTGAGTCATAGCAGGATCAGTCTTGTGATTTTAGTTCATGTCCTGACTATTTCCCTGTGGCTTTCCAAGGGTGATGTAAAGGCAAGGTGTTGGGGCTCAGGTTAGGGTTTGGGTAAGAGGGAGCTGGCTAGATTTGAAAGCCAAAAATATTATTGCTGTAATTGCTGAGGATAAAAGATTTACTCAGGCAAAGAAGCCCTTAGCTGGCATCCTGACAGGGCTCTTGGTCTTAAAGAGGGTCTTTAAGAGAGGTAGTACTGAGCTTAGGAGCAAAACTCCTGGCCTAACAGGATGCATCTCTCCTCTGAAACATCAGAACCAGGCACTGAATATTATGACATATGACTGTAATATCTGATGGCTGCTGACAGAGTGGGCTTAGGAAGGGCCAGGCTCTTCACCGTTAAAAGCTTTTGCAGAGCACTAAAAAGCTTTTGTCTGTTTCCTGACTTGAAATGCTGGTGCTCCTTAAGGTCTGGGTTGTAAAGATAAAGTCACCCTAGAGCTGAGGCTGTTGAAGGGGAGAGTGCAATAAGGATAGACAGCAGCCTCCTTTCAGCTGGAATTTTGAACCACCTCTCATTGGAGGTTCAAACACAACCTCCCCTCCTCCTTCCCTCCTGAAATCAACCTCAGCTCTCTCCCACTCCGTCCTACCTGTAGCCTCTGTCCTGGTAAGGACACAGTCTGAACGCTGGCAGAGAGCAGAACCAAGAAGAGGAAAAATGAGCAAGGCCATGACTGAAGCCTCAGCATCTTCTTCTTAGCCCAGGGCTGGTGGGAGGCAAGGCAGGACTCGCAGCATCCGTGTTGGATGTGGTCGCTAGCCCCTTTCTGCCTTTATAGCTTTGGTTCTGGCAGGCGATGGCCCCAGCTCCCTGCTGAACCACCCCCTGGAGCTCCTTAACCTTTCAGTCCTTTTGTCCAGGGTGATATATTTCAGGGTGAGCTCAGCAAGACCCCTTCCTCTAAAGAAAAAGGACACAAAGGTGTTTACTGAGTGTCTGGGAAGACAAATGTGAGTTGAGCTGCTGCTGGCCAGGACCTGGAGGTGTCTGTCAGGGTCAGGGACAGGGTGACACTTTGAAACACATCCTAAAAGGAGGATATTGAAGGCTGCATTGTGTAGGAGTATTGAACATAGTCCTCATAGGCAGAGTGCTGTTAATGCTATTTCTCTAATGTGAACTATTTCTCTAGAGTGAGCATGAACTGCAGCTGTTAGAGGTAGGCACACTGCTGGCTGCGCAGAGTGGACACAAATTCAGCTCCATGACAACATAGGCTTTTGTTTTTAATATTTATATCTTGGTGAGATGGTTGGGCTGGAATTGAAGAGCTCCTGCTGCAGAAGATGGGTAAATTCCAGTACTATACAGAATTTGTAGCAGTGACAGGAGCGTGGGTCTAGTACTATTGGGCATATAATTTGCGGGCTGTCTGTCCCAAGTCACCATCTGGAGGACTGGGCTGAGTTTCCAGAGGAACCGTCACAGAAAAGAGCTTGTCAAGACTCAGCTTGCACTTTCTCAAGCTGAGACACACAATGGGAGCAGGATAGCAAGGAGCAGATTCCTACCTCCTAAATCTTCTGTCCATTAGTTCTCCCCACTTTGTTTACCCCTTCCATTTTACTGTAGTTTCTCACCAGCTGAACAAGGCAATGAGGTCACTGTCTGGAAATCAGGGTGCAGAAGTCAGCCTGAGTGTGAAGACAGAAACTAATCAGTAAAGTTTGTCAGGGGAGAGGAGTGGGGAGACTGTACCCCAGTACAGGGTTAACAGTGGGTGTCCTGGGAGAGTTTAACAATACCCTGAACTTCCCTTTGTTCACTACTATTGCACAAAACAGTTGAGTCAGAACTTGACAGGACGTGTTCTGCTGCCTCTTTTGTTTATTTTTTTTCAAAGAAATATGAAAATTAGAAAAAAGTCTTCTCCACAGATAACAAAAAACACAGTTCAGATATTTGCTCTGTCTCTCTTTCCCTCCTTCCCTCCCTTTCTTCCTTCCAGACATTTTGCAGTTGCAGATGCAGGTTTGTGAGTCCATTTCTTCTCTACCCAAGGAGACAGAAAGTTTTACGAACATTTTGCATCCAGTCCTTGAGAAGTGAGTATGGGACTTCAGTCTAGAGCACTGATGCTGGAAGCAGTGCTTTGTACAGCTGTGAACATCCAATTTTGTTGGCTCCAGCTGATAGCTGCAACCCATGGCTGGTGCCAGAGCAATGTGATGCTCTAGTGATCCTGTCTGGCATTCCTGTCACCCTGTCACCCAGGCCAGCACATGGAGGTGCTCCCAAGGCCCCTCCAAGACATTTTGTGGGAAACATGATTTACTTTCATACCAACCTTTGAATCTACAAAGCACAGGGGACTGCTGGACAGTGGCAGGACACACATCCCACTGAGTGGGGTGGCATTCAGATGGGGTGCCAGGGCACAAATGGGGTATGGGATGTGTGTGCACAGCCAGCCCCTCCTTGTGCTGGATGCAGTAATGTAAGGAGCCGTGTGGTGTGAAAGTTTCAGAGGGATGGAAAAGAAAGGAAGGACAGGAAGTAAGCACATGTTCATGCTGCATGCAAGGTGTCCCAGAGGATGCTGTTCTGTACTCCCCAGTCACATGTGGCCATCCAGAAAGAGCTGAGTCAGTGTGCTCGAGCAGTCCTGCTGCCGGCAGGAGCAGCTCCGCTGGAACACACCGGTCACATGAGTCAGAGCTGGTCCTTTCCTGAGTGAAAAGCAAGTGCAAAAGTAACAATGCTTTGCTTTTGATATGAAATGTAGCAGTAGTTTGGTCTGGCATCCCTTGAATGGGGTGGCCCCCATACTGCAAGAAGAATGCCAGAAATGTATTTGCAACTGCTCCAAAATTCCAGTCCGCTTGCACAAAGACTGAGCCCTGCAGGGGTGGACAAGCTCTGAGAACTCAAATGCCAAGTGCTCTTCTTGGGTTCAGCAAGAGCTGGGGCTGGCAAGAGGGAAAGAGCCATCGCTCTCCCATCTCAAGCAAGAAACTTCAGAGACTGCAGAAAATTTGCAAATTTTCTTGCAGATTCTTGTAAGTTCTTGCAAATCCACCAAAGCCTGGATAAAATGCAGATGCTCAGTAACTCAGGTGCCATGATGTTGATGCTTCTTCACGTCCCAGATCCTTGCTGTGACTGAAGTAGAACTGAATAGTTACTCTGACATGTCCTGGCAACGACTGTGAAGTGAAAACGGCTTTGGCAGACAAGTCCTCAATTGCCCTAGTTTTCTCAGACTCAAATAGGTCGTTGTCCTTTTTTCCTCTCTGATGCTAACAAGTTTTCTTTATAAAAACCCTTCCCCCTTGGATGCTGGAGCACTGACTCTAGAGCTTTCTAGACCAGAAAAGTGGTCTCCTGCTGAATCACAATCAGCCTTCTACAAACAGTTGCCTATATAGGAAAGGAGCAGGACAACTGGAGACTGGGAGATCTGGGAACTGAGCAAAGTTTTCCCTGAGGGAACACCCCTTGGCCCAAGGTGATAGAAAGGGATGATGGTTGCTGCAGGCTCTAGAAGTGTACAATATTCACATTATTCACTGGTACCATTTGTAGGAGTTCAGAGCAACCATGATCAGGAGTCCCTAGAGAATGGAAACACCACTGATTTTGGCACTGGGTAATCCCAGTGCCTCAGGAGCAGGGGAGTGGGATTATTCCTTCAGCAGTGATTTATAGTCATTGTGGCAGCCACCAAATTATGTTTGTGAGGAACAGAAGGGCAGCAAATATCTACTTAAGGCTGTAGCCACTATATAACTGCCCAAACCCCTCTTGGGTTTTGTCTCATCTTTCTTCAGGAATTCCTTTGTCCATGACACAGGACTGCTAATTCTTCCTGTATCAGGAGAGGACAGTGAGGAGAGGATGATGCTCCACCTGAACAACCTGCAGAAAGGGACCAATCAGAGCTCTCACTCACTGATTTTTCACTCTCACTTGCCCAGGCAGCACAGTGTCTTAGACCGAGCAAAGAAGAGACTGCAAAGCAGTGAAGGAGCCAGCATGTCAATCCAGTCACTGATTGCCAAACCCTTCTTCCAGAAGGGTGACTGTGTGGATCTCCTGAAGGAAAAAGTTCAACCACTTTTAGTGGAAAACTATGGCCTGAAGGTGAGCCAATGTTGAGTTTTATGGCCACCTCAATTCCTCTATCCACCCATACTTATCACCCCTCCTGCATCATTGGCAACATATTATCTCACATCTACAAAATTTACTGCTTGTGGAACCTTGAGCCTGGGCAGACATCCATATATGCTGTCCTTTTCTTTTTTTATTCCCATATGCGAGTGTCATATCCTGTAGGTGGTGACAGAATCATGTATGGTGTGCATGACTGTTGTATTTACCATCAATGCTGTAGCTGCTACCTTTGCCTCCTGGAGCCTTCACTGAATATTTTATCAGAAAGGAGGGGAGAGGGACAATATTGCTGTAGCTTTCTGATCTTTATATTTCACCTGATTGTCCTGTAGTTACCAGCATGCTCTAGAGTTGGAGCATATCTATATTGTTATTTGGCTATTAGGCTGGTGGCAAGTGGGCAAGTATTTTCAGAGTTATGGGACTCAAGTGGGATGTTTATAAATACACCTGTCACCCCATCATTCCCCCCTCTACTTGTTTCTGGAAGCATTTAACATGATTATGTCCATTCAGGTATCAGCATGAAAAACCATATGCTCAGGTTAGTGCAAAACTACACACTTCTTAATGACTGCATTTTTAGTAGGGATCACAATAAGCTACAGCAGCTACTTCTGCAGCCAGAGCAGAAGGGAACTGAGCAGCATGCTCTACTTGCTGGGTTGAACCCAGATGACCACAATTGCAGGAAGGTGGTAGAGCTTCAGAGACAGAGATTGCAGACCTGCAGGAACCAGTGGAGAAGACCACCCTTCCCATTCCTGCCCAGATAGTGACTAGTCTGCTTTCTAGGCAGGTGACAAGGTAAAAGGAAATAATTCTATAGTAAGAGCTCTGGGACAAATGCCAACTTGCCTCTAGACAGAAGGTTAAAGGTTATTTATGTGATTAACACAAAATCTAAAATAGGGCACTTCATGTTCATAGGGCAATTTAAGGAGTGCCAGGACTGACTTGAAAACTGATGTGGCATTTGTGAAAGGGAAAAACATAAGTGCCAATTTTACTTGAAACATAATTGGATTTGCAGCAAATCTATTCTAGAAAGCAGTAAGACAATCAAGGGTATAAGTATACTTAGTAATGTATCAAATTAGCATTATTAACAAATTACTTCTAAAGTTTTAGTGGTGGATTGGTTTTGGTTTTTTGGCTTTTGAAAGATGTATTTTTTCCTATGGACTATTGCTATTGTTTATTGAAGTGCTCTAGTCTAAGCCTTTCTATCTCTCTTTCTCCACTCCCTGAACATGTCTTTGATGAGACATGTACAAGAAAAAGAAGCAGGTACCTTCCCCTCAAAACCCTGCTTGGCTATACAGGACAAGAGCTTCAAAAAGGATGAAATATAAAAGGGCCTAAACCCAGCACAATTGCATTGATCCTGTGTTAAAAGCTGAATAGTGTAGTATAAAGCACATACAAAATGAGAAAGGGATGAGTGTTTTTTACCCTGTGGGTAGTTGGACTCTTAGAAATACTTTCTTCCAAAGATATGTTTTGGGTTTTTTTTTTAATTTTAATAAGAGCAGCTTATTCTCATCTGCAAAGCCAGGGCAAAATCAGTCCAAATGGCAACTATGTTCATCATCACTACCTTTCTTTGTGGAGATATCAGAAGAAAGGGTTGGAATTGCTTTAGCCTGGTGTTAACTTCCATTTTGTCCTCATTTAAAATACTGTTGTGTTATGGAGTAGTTCACACAAGAAAAGGCAACTGTTGCATAAAAGCAGTTTTATTTTTAGTTAAAGACAGTGGCAGATGGTTCCCTCAGCGCAGCCGTCGGGCTGAAGATCTGGTAATAGGAGTTGTTTTGGTGGGGGTTTCTTCCTCTCTTAATTCCGCTGATAGCTCTAAAGAGAGTAAAACATGTCAATACTGAGCACTCCATGGCCTTGAGCAGAGAAATCTACAGGCAACCTCCACAGTAGTCTGAAGCCCATGACCAAAGGGACATCCCTGTTGGACCAAATCTGTAGCCCTTGCCCCCTTGGACCACAGGTTTCCAGTGCCTTACCATCCTCAGAGTTGTTCTCCTCGTCACTGGAGAAGGTAATGATGGCTTTTTTGCGTGGAGGGCACTTTTGGGCACGTTTATGATTTCGGAGGGTGCGGGATGGGGGTGTGACAAAATCGTCATCTGTGTTGGCTGGGCTCAGGGGCTGGCGGCGTGAACCTGTCAAGAAAAAGGGAAAAAAATAGAGAAAGGCAGCAAACTTCTGTCAGTAAGGGTGAGGAAAAGTCCTTAGGTGTTTCTGCTGGACTGCGAGATCAAGGGAAGGCTGGAATGTCACAAAAAGGAACATACTTCTAATTGGTTTCCGCTTGGCTGACACTGGCATTGGAGTCTGACTGCCATCCTGGCATGTCTCTGTTGAATCCATTCCTCGATTATGGGAGGCAGACATCTTCTGCTCCAGCTCTTCAGCTAGAGCCTGATGGAGATGTAAAACAGCAGTGGAGGGAAAAAAAAGAAGGTGAGGGGAAAGAAGTACTACATCCATAGCAGAATTGCCATCAAGTTAAATAAATAAATTGATAAATTGTTAGGGGTAAGGAATAGTCTGCTTGAAATTAAAAACTGCAGGGCTTTCCAGTCACTGTATGTAAAAAGCAAAAAAAGCAATTGTTTTTCTGGCCTGGACCCTTGTCCCACACCCTTACTTTAGTCTCAGGTTTGATGCCTGCTCTGCGGAATCGAGCCAGCACAGTTTGGAAACAATTGTACACAGCTGGATCTTGGAGCTTGTCTGCAAAGCAGTCATAGTTGTCATGCAGCTTGTGAAGGCCCCGATCCGAGACTGGAAGCAGAGCAAGGCAGTGGGACAGATCCCGATATTGACGCTCAGTCCTGGGAAAGACAAAGATCACCATTAGCTCCTGCAAAAAGGGGTGTGTAAGGATGAGCACATCTCTCCCAGAACTAGCAGCATTTCCTGCAAGTGCTTCTGCTCCGCAGAACATGAGATTCAGGTTGTTCTGTTAGGGGTCAGTGACAGGGTGCTGTACCATACCATACATAACCACCACTGTATTCCATAACACTTAGTCCCTCTCAGAAAAACATGAAGGTTCCACTGCTAAAGAACACAGTCACTTGTTTGAAAGGTGTCAAAAGTTATTGCTGACTAGGAGGAAAACACTCGGTGAGGTCAGGACTCCTCTTGAAGGGCCTTTTTCAACCACATTACAAAACCCGCAGCTGTTCATTTTTGCATGTTTGAGATGATCTCAAGCAGAAGCTGTATTTGATGTCCTCTCTTCCTTTCTTGGTTAGTTACATAAAGAAGGTCATATTCATTAAATTATAAAGTCAACAAATAACAAATGCTGTATCAGAGAAGGACTACATTCAAATTCTAGCAAAAGTTACTGGAAAAAAAAACAAAGGAAAAGAAAAACAAAAGCACAAACTAACATCCCTAATGTAGATCACTGTGATAGAATGAGAGGGGAAGAAGCAAGGCCAAAGCCCCTATTTTTAATATACACAAATTGAGGGCCTCAAGTCTGTCCAGCACATGCTGTCTCAACATGCTCTGCTCAAACCCAGATAGATGGAGAATAAAACTGCAGCATCCAGGTGTTTCCACCTTTACAGTCTGAATGACACCTGGCAAGTTGGTATGTTTAGAACTCCAGAAAGGCTGAGGAGGGTGATGGTGGCTGCAAAATCTTTTCTGATAAGCTCCTGCTTTAGCCTGGAGTGAGAGCCTTGCTCTAGCAGTACCACTAGTGTGCACCAAGTTGGTTGCCTTTGTGGTACAGAAATATCAGGACATTCTACTAAAGGTGAAACACAACTTACACACAGATGGTTATTTACAAATGTGGTGTGAAGAGCTCACCGGTGCTCCTGGGAGGCAACTTTGGAGAGAGGGACCACTCTCCATTCTTGTTCAGGAAACAAAATCCAAATATTTTGGGAAATAGGCAACTCCCTGAGGCAGTTGAGCAGGTCACATGCCCATGCACTGTGCACAAATGGCCAAGATAAACAGACAGCTTAAATCTCAAGGGCAAAGCCACAACAGTGGAGAAGGAAAACCACAGGAATGGAGGAAAGCAGGGTACACCAAAACCAGTGGAAGTTAAAATGAAGATATCTCACTGGAAGTACATGACAAGGAAGAAGATAAGTTTCTCTTATTGTTATTCTTGGAAGGAAACAAAAAGCATATGCGTGCATCAATGAAGTCACAGTTTGGGGAACAGGGGAAAAGCAGCAAAAAAACCCCAAACCCAGAAAGCAAAATCATATTCCAGATTCACAGCATGGGTCCTGCATTCTATACTCTGTATTCAGCAATGCACAAGCAAGACGTGCAAATCTTGGAGATGGAGAAGAGCAAAAGCCAAAGTTTTTGGTGGCACAAGCCCTTAGGTAAAATAATAATAATAACAATAATAACAAACCAAAACAGAGTCCCAGGCGTAGACTTGGTACTGAGCAGCCCATGCACACAGAACAAGGACAGGTCTATATCAGCTAGATAGTTGAGATCATTTCAGACAGAACTGCTGGAGAGATCCCAACTTCTCAGCTGAACACACTAATTTCCTAGCTGAGCTGCAGGGGAATAGCCTGTGGAGAAGGATCACAAAGGTATGTAAAATCCACATGTGGGACGTCTCCTTGCTCAGCTATAATGCAGATCTAGACTGTCACAAAACTTTTTCCTTAAAAAAAGGAAGGAAGAGGGGGTCAATCACTGCATAATAAAACCAGAAACCTTCATTTTTAAGTATTCACGTATTTTCTTAAGAAGGTAGTTAAAAAAAAGTGGGACCTAAACCAAGTTATGTTGCATTTGTCACGTGAAGAATCCAATGGGAACCTTTTACAACCACCACATACAAGCTCATTTCTTCTGAAAAATCCTGAGAAGCAGAAGCGCTTGGCAGGAAAATTAAGATTACAACCCACCTGGCAGTCCGGAATCTCTGACAAAGTTTCTCCACCAAGCTCTCTGTTTGTTTGTCTTTTGTAATATATGAGAAGAGATGTCTGTAAGGGGGAAAAAAAAAGCAAAATATTAGAGCCCACAGAGGAATCCCCATTTCAGGTAGGAGGGGTGCTGAAAAAGCAGCAGTACTGACTTCTTATCTGCTCCTTCCATCCAGTTTTAAGAGCATGAGCACTTCCAGACAATCTCCTCATTTCACAAGTTGCACTGACTGACTAGTTTGTCTGGCAAGCAAACCTTGAGTGGAGCACTGTGGAATGCACTGTTTTCCCCCCTCAAAACCATCCTTGTGACTTTTTCACCACAAATTTGCTGAAAGCGTGTAGTTGCATTTGGATCAATGCAAAAGTGAGCGCTACTTTGCACTAAAATGGGAACAGAGCCTAACAACTTAAATCCTAACCTAATCAATTTTTCCTTAGCTTCTTGAGGAATCGAGACACCTGGACTTTAGCACAGTTAAGTACTTGTGCATTTTGCACTATGTCCTCTTAGAAATCACTGAATAACTTCTATTTGTTAAGAAGGTTCTACCGCTCTCTCTTTTTCTTGTAGCAACATTTCTTAACTTCAGCTCAGCCAGGTTGCCATTGGCCTTGATATAATTGTTCTAAAGCACTTCCTTGTTCAGTCTTTGTTATGTCTACAACCACCACTCCAAGCTGCTTTTCTAAGATATATAACAGAGACAGCATTCTCAAGAGTCCTCCTTTTGCATTTGTTCCAGCATCAATTCATCTTTAACTATTAATTCCCTTCTTTTCCTGTTTAAAGGATATGTGGTGTGTTAACTGGTGATCAGGTCTTTAAAATTAATTATTCTTACGCTAATTTGATACATGTCTACATTGTTAAATCAATACTACTTCTTCTCTTATTTGCCAGACACCTCCAGTTCTCTCCATGGATCTTGCTAGAAGTCAAAAGTCCATCTTACACCTGTCTTAACCCTAACAATCACACTTCAATGCAATTGTTACACTTACTCTATGTCTGTGGTAATACCTCCAGTTTGATATTAATGAAAAACAGTACTGAAAATTCCAAAATTATTTGGAATTTTTCTACATGCTGCCTCTTGTCTCCCTGTGATGGTTTGCTTCACTTCAGACATTAACCTCCACTTCTACATGTGCTGTCAGGAACCACAAGCTATAATTCTTAGTATTGCACATTACCCTCCTTAATTAAAGCTGAAGCAAAATATCCATCTACTTTTGTCACTATAAATTAATTTTAGTCTCAATTACACCCTCACTAATGGACTTTTTTTGTGTCTTGCAATTCTTATCTGTCCAAAATCCCATCCTTCTTCCCAACTGCACTGGATTCTCATAGACTAGCTGAAAAATCACAGGAGATTTTATTGTTCTTCTCTTCAGCAACAGCTATACTTTTGTCTAACACCCCCCTCTATAATCCATAGGGATTCAAATTACTCAGAAAAACCTTCATGTAGTTAAGTTTCAGAAATGAGAGGAAAATGCCTGTACTTTACCAGTAAAGACATTATTAATACTGTCTGTGAGCCACCAATAACCTCAGATTGAAATATTCCAATATCTCTGTACCCCAGAGTAAGGCTTTCTTGAAAAAAACTGAAACCAAAACAAACAAATAAATAAAACAAAAACCCAAAAAACCCACACAAAATAAACCACCAGAAAGCCACCCCAGACCCAAACCTGTTACTGTAACTGCAGCCTTACTCAAACTGCTTACAAAACTCCAGTAGCCACCAAAATGACAAGGGTGGCAGTCTTTAAAACCTGTTGTGTTTTCTTAATGTTGCATATCCATGTTCCCATGCGAAAAAACAACTACTTTCCTTTTCTAGAGTGAAAGTAATTTTGAGTTAGTGGTTACTCTTTGTAGAGTCTCTCCTCACCCCTAACTGCGTGGCTTTAAAATTAATTCCCCTCAGCATGACTCCATTTCCAGTACAGACTGAAAAAGCCAGATCAAAGAGAACAACTGAAAAAGCATTTTGTACATGTCAGTGTAGTTTTTCTTCCTTTGATATGGCACCCCCTTTGCATAAACATAGTCCTGGCAATAAGAGATTTATTTAACCTCAGAATACCTCATAATAATGTGGAAGGATTCCTCCTCTATACCACTGTTAGGATCTGAAAGATGACTGATGATGTCTGGAAGCAGGTTATAGACAGCGTTACCCTGTGCAGAACATATGAGATACATAATTATAAAGGACAATTTGAGTCAAGCCAAATAAGCTGCCCACTTAAAATGACCTCCTTTCTCTCCATCCCAAATCTACTACTGACTGAAGGCATCAGCTTTTTGAAACAAGCTGTACACAGCCAGCCAAACCTATCCAGGACTATTTGGCTGGGGGGAAAAAACACAGTCAACCAACAAGCTAAACACTGCATCCCAGTGCACTTTGGCAGACTTGGATGCAGTTTCTTTGCCTTCCAACCTTGTCACAACTGAACAGAAAAAGCTTCCTGATAAAGGAAACAGCCCTTCACTTCATGGAACTGCTTCCTATCTTGCCTGAAAAGGTCCAATCCATATTCTCTTTCCCACTGCTTTTACATAGCTTTGTCGTACACACAGAAGAGACAGGAAGTCAGTGCAGTCAGGTGGCCAGCTCTGCTTTAACAAAGCAAACCAAGACAGAAAAGCCCCAGTGTCACTGCAGCATCTCAGGCAGTAAATCTCAAACTCTGAAGGGCCCATGTGAGGCTGCACATGGAATCAACAGTGTACTGGGAGAAATGCTGGTCCTGTTCTTACTTGCTCGGGCAGAAACTGCTACAGTTTAAGTATCTTAGTGTCCCAAAGCCAAGAACAACTCGGAAAGGTTTCAGAGAAGGGGCACTGCCTGAGCCATAAGGTCAGGGAACTCTGCTGTAAGACCTAAAGGTGAGCTACAGAAAACTGCTCCTAACCGTGGGCTGGGCATACACAAAAAAGCAAAGGGAAAAGGCAGTGGTTTGGAGCCTGCCTTCCAGTGTGAATAGATGAGGCCAAATTCAGCAACATCAGGCAGGGATGAAGCAAAACTTGTATTGCAAAATTTCTTTTAACTACCCTTATTTAGTCCACAGAGAAACAGACCAATGGCTCTACACCATTAAAACACCTTCTCCAGGACTCATGCAATTGATCCAGTCTCCAACAGCCTTTTCCTGCTCTTGTGAAATAAGGTCCCTGAGCATCCACTTGCCTTGTTGGCGAGTTCACCAAAGAAGTTCTGAGCCACTCCCACGATTGCCTCCTCTGGGTCTATGAGCAGGGTTGCCATTTCACTCACTTGCCCCTTCACCTTTACCATGTCTTTGAGGATGAGGTGAGTCATCACCAGCCCAGCCGTCTGCCTCACACTCGGGCAGGGGTCCCGCAACCTGACAGGAACAAACAGTTACTGCAGAATGCAGCAAGGGAGTGTCTTTGAGTTATTAGTACTCGTGACAGCCCACAGCTCTGGTCTCCCTGCACCAGCATCTTCAAATTTGCTTTCTTGGATCATTCTCACCTTCTGGAGGCCCAGTTTCACCCTTCCACAGGGCTTTCATCACATGTCCTCTCCCATCAATGAGTGTAGCATTACCTGGCATAGAGATGTGATGTCCAAGGCTCCACCAGGTTGGGGAAGCGGATAGCTAGATCTCCTGCTGCAATAATGAGGTTGGATCTCACATTAGGCAGGGTGGACTTCTCCATCATTGTGAACAGCAGACGCAAATGGGAGTCACAGAACTCAGAGCTAATGAGACAGGGTACAGGAAAGAATGGACAAATAGCAAAATTCCATCTCTCAGAGAGCAGAGGAAAAAAACAAAACAAGTTAAAAAAAATTTTAAAAAAGCGATCTGTGAACACTCTTCTGTGTTTGTTCTTTCCTTGGGAAAGGAATTGCAACATTTGCTTTAGAACTAGGAAGGCTGGGAAAAGAACTCTGGCATGGCTCAGCAGTACCTGATCATGCAGAGTTTGCCAAGAGTGAGGGCTGCAGCAGCTGACAGCGCCGAGTCACTGTAGAGTCCAGGGTTGTTGCAGATCTTCAGCACCAGTGGAACAAAGGCAGAGAACAGGTGCTTCCCTAGAGAGTGGGGATAAAGACAGTGAGTGTGAGAGCACTGATGGTGCTTTAAGATCTATTACTCCATTTATTCCAGGGCTGCTGCAAACTACAGTTACTGGTTGACTCACTTTCACCACTGAACAACCACCTCCAGAAAGGCAGAGCCAAGAAACAGCCTACATGGAAACTGACACCATGGAAAATGACAGTGCTTCCTTCCAAAGGAAACAGCCTTCCTCCTTCAGGACCTGTTACCCACTGTACCTGCTCTTTCACACAGGCAGCCAGTATTCCTTGGTGGCAGGCACACTTACCATCTAGAAGCTCTGTCTCACAAATACTGCGGATGAGCTCAGCCTCGGTGTCATCAGCTGTGGCTCCCACAAGGCCCAGCTCCTCCTCCATAGTGGTCTCATTCCCTGTGCTCTGTGCAGAGAGGAGACTGTAAGAAAGATGTCAGGCAACAATAGCCTCTTTCTTCACAGGGTTCTCCTCTCTCAGGTGTGAGGTATATTACTGTTACCAGCTGCACAACTAGAGTGGAGAACAGACTGACACAGAGTGTAATAACCCATTTTCCCCCAAGAACTGAAGGAAGCTGTGAAGTGTAGTCCAAGATTTGCCTGTCCACATGCTACAGACCACCAATCACAGGATCATATAGGTTGGAAGGGACCACAGTGGGTCATCAGGTCCAGCCCTCCCACTCTAGCAGGGTCTTCCTGTCTTCCTGGAAACCTTTAGCATTGCACAGGATTGTGTCCAGATGGTGCTTGAGTACCTCAAGTGAGGGAGACTCTACAACCTCTCTGGGCAACCTGTTCTAGTCCTTGGTCATCCTCACAGTAAAGAAGTTCATCCTCATTGTGCTGGTTTCACCTGGGGAGAACAGACTCAGAGAGAAGTTCTCTCTGTGAGAACTTCCTCTGGGAGTTGATGGGACCAGTTGAAGGCTGGTTTAGTTATTGACAGCCTGAAGAACCAATTGGAGAAAGTTAGTTTGCTCTGTGAACACGCATTTTGAAGGAGGTAACCCAGAAAAGAGCTCTCTTTCTCTTCCAGCAGCAGTGCGGTAACACTGGCTGGGCCTGGCAGGAGGGCAGGGCTGGGTCCCCCTGTCTGGGGAGCTGGCATGGCCTGGCAGGGAGGAGGGGTGGCCATAGCAGTGACTGCTGCTGCTACTGAGCCCCAAGGAGGCTGAGTGAGATCCCAGACACTCCCTCTCCTTCCCATTCCCAGCGTGGCCTGAGGTTTTCGAGATCCTGGCACAGCTCCAGCATTGCAGCCGTGCTTTTCCCATTTAAAATCTTAACTCTTTCAATGCTAAGATAAGACTTGCAGACTGTTCAATCCTTCCCAGAGTAAGAAGGAAAAATAAAAGAGCTAAGTTTCTTTAGATGGAAGGAGAATGAGGAGATGCTGTGAAGATGGCTGAAAATACTTTTGTAAAATTGTAGGGATGAACTGATATTGCACTGAATATTCCTATGAACCATGGAGAAAGACATGGGGGGTTGGAGATGTTCCATTTGATAGATTGTTTATCAAAAAGCATCTGTGTTGAGAATCCTTCGCCCTGAGGAGAAAAAAGGATCTCTTTTTTTTTCTGGAGATGAAGCATGAACAGAGAGAAAGAGAGATGAAGAGAATTTTTGGTTTGGAACAGTTCATTCTTAAAAGTTAACGCCCCATGAGTTTAACATGGCCCATAAGTACAGCTTTGGGAAAGCTGTGAAAATGGGAGGAGCTTCACTACTTTGCAAGATTTCCCACGTGGATGCAAATCGTGAAAGTGAAGCCTGAGAGAACTGGTTTTTTCTCTCCTTGTGGAGAAGTCCCTATGGCCTGACAAGAGGAAACTTCTCTCTCTGAAGTGAACTGAAAAAAGGACTATTCAAGCTGGGAACTGACTGAAGTAGTTTTTGCATGTTTGTTTTGTTGTTATGAAGGTTAGGAGAAGGGAGGAAAGAGTGACCTGAAGATCTTATTCTGAATTTGCTTTTCTTTCTCTTTCTTTGTGTATTTAATAAAGTTTTTATACCCTTTTAAGTTTTAGGCCTGCCTTGCTCTTTTGCTCCTGGTTCTGTCCCACAACAGATAATGAGTATATTTAAACTGGCAAATCAAAACTATGACATTATTTGGTGCATTGGCCAGGAAATTCAAATTAAACTAAGACACTCATATTCAGGTGGAATTTCCTGTGCATCATTTTCTGCCCATTGCCTCATGTCCTAGTGCTTGGCACCAACAAGAGCAATGTGGCTCCATCCTCTTGGCACCCCTTCTTCAGATATTTACAGACAGTGATAAGGTCCCCTTTCAGTCTTGAGGCTTATAAGAGGCCCAGCTCCCTCAGCCTTTACTTCTAAGAGAGATACTCCAGTCCCTTAATCATCTTTATTTTGCCTTCCACTGGACCTGCTCCAGAAGCTCCATGTCTCTCTTGTAATGAGGAGCCCAGAATGTAAAGAAAGCCTAAACTACTGACACTACTAAGATAAAACACACCTAGGAGACATCCAGCATCAGTGTATGAGTCCTGCATAAATTAAGGGACATTCAAATACTAAAAGCAAGAAACTCAAAGCAGCCTTTGAATTGCTGGTTTTGTGAGCAAGATTTTGGGAAACCTTAAAGCAAATAGAAAGCAACACAAGAGAAGGAGACATGGGCATCGGAATGGGGACCAAATCTGTATACAACTGCTACTTTTTTTAAAATCTCATAATAACCTCCTCCTGTGTAGAAAATGGTAGTGACACTGATAAGCAGGTGGAAGAGGAAATGAACTACAAAGTTCTCTGCAGACTTAGCAGTATAAGAATCTAATAGAGACTGGATACCTAGATGGACACATTTTTCTTTATTCTTACCCAGGGAAGTCAACCTCATTACACTCTGGAAAACATCCCAAGGTAGACCTAACCAAACAGGAAATTTGTAGCATCCAAATCACATTAGAAAGACTACTGTTAAAACTTCATCATTACTACCTAACAGAGGATAGGATTCTCAAATCTTCTGGACTGGGGTTCTAGGAAGCCTTTTTCCAGAACTCAGGGCACAAATGGATGTTCTTTATGACTACTGCATCAGTTGCAAAAGATTGCACTGGTAAGAAAGAAGGTGATGAGTGAAAGGGGAATGTTTGCCTGAAGCAAGAGGATAAACATGGCCAGGACATCCTTTACTCCCTCCCCTCTGCCTCTTCAAAACTCAAGACCAGTGTAGGAGTTTCAGTGAATAGGGTCATTCAAGGACCTCAGCTCTCCCTGTCAATCCTGGCCAATATGTGTCTGTTTCTATTCCTGAAGCACACATTGCCCTGTACCTCATGCAACCTCAGGACTGCATTCTCCAGAAGTTTGCTATAGCTGGGACACTAGAAGAGCTGCCCATAGGAGAAAAACCCTTGGTTCTCACCTGGGGTCTCTGCTGCTTTGTGCTGGTGCCAGATTGCTTCTTGGTCTTCTCCTCTTTAAGGATGCGGCGTCTGCGTAGCTCTGCACTCACAGACACTTCCAAATATGCTACCTGCTGCAGTGCCACCTGTCCCACAAGGGACACCAGGTGCAAGAGCAGGAATGTGGGGAGACTGCCAGCACCATCAGAGACTCTGTGTGGAGAATCTCCTGCATCTAAAGGAGAAAAATGACCACAGATCAGTGTTGATCTAGACTATTTCCCCATTAGTTAGTGCCAAGTCTCACCGTATAAGCCATCTCCACAGATTCCTTCATAGCACTCACGCCCTCCCATGCCAACACTTCTTCCCTCAGCCCCTCAGTTCTATTCTCCTATAGTTACTCAAGGCCACCAAAAGCAGCACTGGAAACTATAGGTACAGATTTCCTTCATCAGCTTTTTTCCTCACCAGCTTTCTGCTTATCAGCCTCCTGCAGCGTCTCCAGAGCTTGCTGACTGCACACATGCAGGATGTCAGCACAGATCTCCTCTGCTCCTTCTGCAAGCTGGTAGATGAGTGTTACAGCTGCCTCCATGAAGGGGATCCAGTGACTGCTTGGCTGGGCAAAGCCTGATGAGAAGAGGGAGCAATGTACCCACACATACCAATGATAACATAGGTGGTCTTGCAGCCCAACTCCATCTCCTCCAAACCTCCTACTGACCTGGGCTCACCTTTACTCACAGTCTCACTCAAGCAACCAAAGAGCATGTGGTTCTGTGGCAGTCGAAAAGGGGCACTATTCTTCTCCAGTGCTGGCTGTAGAGACAGCAGGTGAGTTACTCCCATGAGTGCAGCACATGAGATCCCTCCATGCCCTTCCCAGTACTTAACCTTTCTGTGTGCACAATGTTAATCAAACTCATGCCAGGAACATCCAGTACTGCTCTGCAGCTAAACATGCAGCAGGAATATATTACTATCACTTGTGACAGCATGGTGACTACACTGGGTGGATTTAAAGATTGGCCAAATGATAATCCCAAGCCAACCCAGACAGTTCTACCATCTCACCTTAAATCAAAGTAACTCTTTAGAAATATCAAAAGGATTCATTTAAAATCTGGTATTATTTACTCACTCTCTGCAATGAATGAAGAGGGAGACCTCTGGAGCATCCTAAGAGTCATCAACAGTAAGTCAACTTTCTTTGGGATACTCCAGAACATATGGGTTTGTTTAAAAGCAAAATACCATCAGTGGAAACAATATAGGATAGGTCTGGATCCAAGACCACCTCACACTTAGGTTGTTGCATATATTCTGTATCAGTTACACCACCTTTTAGGTTGGGAGTAAGATAACATAGAGAACTACTAAACCAAGTATGACAATACCTGAGGTGTCCCAGCACACGTGTGTCTGCCTGACGAATATACACTTGAACAAAACAGAATTTACTTGAGGATTTACCAGCTTTCAGTAGCTTGAAACAAAAACTCCTGATTCACCACAATCCTGTCCTCTGTACCGAATTTCTGGTTGGCAGGATGGATGGGGGAGAAGAGCTACTGCCAGTCAGTCAGTCAGTCAGTCAGTCAGTCAAATATTTTCAATTCAGTTCCTTTTCACATACAAGCTGAACTGCAGACTTAAGTCAACCAAAAATGAATTATAGCCATTTTTAGAACATTTAAGAATGTTGTGATACACGTTAACTCATTAAGTTTATGCAGCAACATCCCCAGTGGAAGAGGCTGTCACAGAATGATGCTGCTCTGTGAAAGAGGAGTGCTTTTGTGATAGAACTCCTGAACCAAAATGCCCCAAATGACCGAGTCAAAAAATCAGATTTTTTTTCCAAATGCATTTAAAAAAAAATAAAAGTATAAACTGTTTCCCAGAGAAAAAAGCCACCAACCATCATGTTGTTCTAAGTACAACATGGACAGGTTTTAAAACCTTTCATGTTTTATATTTTGCTGTACAGCTGACAACTCCTGAATATCAATTAATAGGGAGGGCAAAAGAATCACACCACCAGAAAATATCAGTAGAGGAAAGGGCTTCATGGTTGAGAAAATCCCAATCAGTTTAGAATTGGGAATCTGAAGAAGAGAATTGAAAGGAAAACATATTTTCTTGTGCAGTGAACTCTTTACTAATTGAATTCAGCCTGTTGCCTAATGAAAATTCTTTTATTACGTGTTCACTGATGTGTGCTAAGCTTTCCAGACAGTGCTGCTGAATGGTCTCAACCTACTTAACTTCAAAATCTGTAAAAAAATTAATTACTTCTCTCTCTTCTTCCATACAAACAATTTTACCCCCTTCTTTGCTTCTGGATGACCTCAAGAACAAACCCAGAGCCTTACCTTGGGGTTAATGGCAAGTTTGGAAATAACATTGCATACTTCTTGAGGTAGCCTATAGTCTTCGCATGCCTTCTCAGAAAGCCCCATTGTCACCAAGATATCCAGGTTACTACCTATGATCTCTGGCTTTCCTCTGTGGAATGGAAGGGATGGGGATATCACATGAGGTACTGCTGAAAGTTTACAGAAGTATGGATAACCAAGAAAAATACTCTTTGTGCCTTGTGGAAGTGGTTTGAATAAGAGGGGAAAAAATAAAACCCATTCAAATGACTCAAGATATAGCTAGAAGAGCAGCAAGCAGTATTCCACAGAAGCCAGTGTAATCCACTCTCCACTAGGAGATGAGTTTCTCCAAAGTGATCAACAGTGGGCACAGCCTCTTTGTAAAGAAAGAAGATTCTTGACTCTTCTTTCCTATCAGAAAGGACCAAAACTTACAGGGGTAAGAAAAACAAAAATGTTGGAAAGTAAGAAAGAGTCCAGGAGCTCAGGACTTGTGACATATACCATTCCTTCCCCTGCTGTGGGACACAAACCAAATCAAACCAACATTATCCAAAAAAATCCAATCTCAAATCCATACTCACTCATTCCCCTTTCTGCCTGTGAAAGAACTTTAGGATCAGCATTATGCAGGGCTGCTTCTGACTAATGAAGGACTGAAGTAAGAACAGCAAGAAGAGCAGATGAGTTGAATGCCAAAGGGTTATTGGGTTGGGAAACCAAGGAAATGAAAACTTTTTAGTGCAGATACATTTTTTTTGCCCCCAGAAACTGAAACAGATTCATTTTTCTTCATGCTAAAGGCTCCAGACATCTCTAATCAGCAGTTTCTCACTGTTCTTATCCAAACACAGACAAGGCTGCAGAGTTGTGACACTGCAAACTCTGGGAAGGGATGAGCATTCACACAAGGGAAATAATCTCATCATAATCATTCAGAGGCCGTGCTCGTGGGATCCAGCACAACTATGTACAGTTCTAGGCTTCATTACCCCATGATAGGGTTACTATTTCTGAAACTAGAGCCAAAGAGTCAGCTGATGCAGAACTCACAGTTCTTCAATTAAAATCGACTCCCTGTACATGCTTCCACTCACAGGCTTCGACCTGGCCCCAGGCTCACCGTGCCATCATCCCCAGCAGCATCACAGCAGCGCGGCGTTCGAGCGACGAGCATGGAGATTTTTCCGTGAATCGCTCCCAAAGCAGCTGGGTCACAGCAGGCTTTATTTCATCTTTCTGCACAAACTCCGAGATCTGCAAAAGGAATGCATTTAAAAAATTAGAGAGAGGCAAAGGAGAATGAACTTCAAAGTAAAGATGTAATCTGCAATGACTACCATTTTAATAAAACAGATACATACACAATCCAGACCCAGGCAAGACAAATACTCACTATTTCCTCTAAGCACTGCATTGTTCCCAGTGATGCATCCACCATGATGAGAGAGAGAGAATGCACCAGGGCCTGTGCCTTGGCCCTTTGAAATGGGAAAGATAACAATAAAAAATTAAAAGGTAAAGAAAAAGCAACTGTCACAATTACTGCCCTGCTGAAAGAGCTGAAAATGTCTGTTGAATAACAGAGATGATCCACAGGATCAGGAAAACTCCCACAACAAGCTTGAGTTCTCAAAGTCACCCAACTCAAGTGCAAATTACCATGATGTGGGCTTAAAAGTCCATTGCCTTGTACACTGGTGCTCCTTCTGGTGCTCAAAGATCCAGTCAGAGGCACTAAGCAGCCACTTCCCAGTTTATTCTCAACCATAAGTCAAAGTACAATTCCCTAGAAACTGAAAATCTCTCTATGAACAAATGAGGACAGAGCACAAACTGTAGAAGTGCTGTCTCCAGGCAATATTATCAGGAAGGAATAAGAATCAGTAGGTGCTCTTTATTGCCCTGATGGTACAAATGAGGGTGAGTTATGGTGCATCTCACCAGGGATCACACTTATCTCACTGCACAAGTATCCAACAGGATTTACTAGTGGGTAAGCACTAAAAAATGGCAAGTGCCACAGCAGAGAGGAGACACAGCTCTTCTATAGTATGGAAGAAGCAAACTTGCAAGTGGTAGCCAGCTCCCACCACCAAATCCTCAAGAAGGATAAGCAACAAAGACCCTTTAACATCCTCCCATCTAAGACACGTAGAAATAGTTAGAAAAAGATTTAAGATTGGTCTGACTGAAACACATGCAGAAACACAAGTGAAAGCACCCAAATAAGAACTAACCTTGTATAGTGTGAAGGATAAAGAAATGGGGAATGTGTTGTGTATATCAGAAGCAGAATGCCTACACGTGAACAAGGCCACAGCATGTATGACTTGTCAGCAAAAAAACCTGAGCTTTGGTAACAGAAATATAGTTTCAACTTTAGACCACACTGTTCCTCTTATTATCCCAGTAGGATATCCCAACTACAGTTATAAAAAACTCAAAATGGGACAACTGACATTGGCTAACAACTTTAGCCACAGAGAGTGAAGTATATAAGACTCCTGGACATGGGATGACTCCATATCAACAGTTGACTCCTAACGTGCTGAAAATCATTGTTGCCAGTAAAGAACCCTGCTGGCAAGAGAAACGTTCATAATTAATGCTTCTGCTCCCTATCAGATAGGGACCCTACCCAGACTATTTAGGCAATGAAAGTGAAATGTATGAGTACAATAAATATTCGTGCCTGACAACAGTTTAACTTCAAGTAATTCTCAGCGTCTGCTTCGCAAGGTCTCAGAGAGTTTTGCTGTGTGAATTTCCTACACATGAGCTCTATGACAAACCAAGAACAGAAGCGTGGCAGTAGGTCCTGCAGGAAGACTATGTTACCCAGGTAATAACCTTACGTTTCAGCTCAGCATGAAGCATGGCAACTCTTAGTTCTCTCCCTGCCCATAGTCCATTCCCAACAGCAGAAAGGGGATGGGGGGAGGGAAAGGAAAAAAAAAATCTGATTAGGAAGATCCATACCTCTCCGAATCCTCACTAGGGCTCAGATAGAGCTGTCTGTAGGCATTCAGCACAGCCTCCTTAATTCCAGGCTCCTTTGACCATATGAGGGGCAGCATCCTGCGAACTCCAAGCAGTGCCTGGGGCACACCAAACTGTGAGACTGTCACGAAGAACTCAATGGCTTCCTGCACCACTGCAGAGAAAACAGTTGTGATAGGCAGTTCTTCCCCAGTTCCCATTAAAGAGACCATTAAGACAAATTCATAGGAGTATTCATGTCTCGCAGCAATTTCTACAAGCATCTAGAGATCATTGCTACTGTCTGGAGAGGGCTTGAGTCAGAATGGCATCACTAGTCAAAGATGTAGATGTCCCAGAAAAGAAACAAAAATTAACAATATTAGAGCTAAATCAAATGTGATACAGTTAGGGAAAGAGCACAGAGATGATATTTGAGAAAGAACAAAATTCTCTTCTGGGAAACTGTAACTTTGGGAAAAAACATCTCATAGTCACAACAGACTGCTGAATATAAGCCCCAGTGCAATGATATAACTAGAGGAACTAAGCTATTTGATGTACAAATGGGGTAAGGAATACTGTGTTTGGTTTCAGCTTGACTACTCCTGAAATAGACTGCCCAGTCTTCTCATAAGACAAAAAAACCCTCATTAAGCTAGACAGCAGGACATCAACAGCAATGATCAGAGGAGCTCTACAACTACATAGAGTCTGATGTCTGTTTAAGTAAGAGCTTTTACCAGTACAAATCCTTACAAATCAGAATTAAGAACATCTAACAGGTGATCTGATGTACTTTCCCTGCCCCCTGTCACACCACAATGCATAAATTTGCAACAGAAAAAAAAAATCTTCAAATATTAAATCTTTAATTAAAAAAGGCTAAACCTGAGCACACACATCCCTTAGCACCAGTCCCTTACCCAGCAGCATACTCTCTCCAAATGTCTCAAAACACCTTCGCTGTTCAGACACTGAATTTGCCTTCCTTATACTACAGCACAGGACAACAGGGAGATGAAAAGTTATTAAAATTTGTGCATCCATTAAAAAACACCCCCACAATCAAACCCCAGGTGTTTAGTACCAGGTAGGGCAATTTCTTGGCCCTGAGCTTCAAAGGTTCAGTGTAAAGACACTGAACCCAGGAGTTCGTTTTCATGTGTGCAAATAGCTAATGACACCAAACCTTGCTGGGGAAGCCCATATGCTTATAGCAATTAACATGAGCCCTCAACACAGATGAAGCCTCAGAAGTGTTTGCATTAAATCTGGGCCACTGCAGTGCCTACACCCATCCATATCCCAGATCTGTGCAAGTGGATGTATTGGAGAGGATGGGAGAGGGAGTTGTGCCCCTCATCCCTTGGAAATGCCAATTTCTGATAAATGCTACAAAAAAGTCTAAGTGATTGCATTAGTTCTAATATTAAATAGGAATAGCTGAATTAACTCAAAGGCCTTCTGATCACCACCTTTCTCTACAGCACTGAAGAGGACCAGGCCACAGAACCTGTTGATCAAGCTCATGTTTTATGACAGCAAATAAAGTTTGAGGAAAGGTGAGTTAGATGAGACCAGCTACTTAGCTCCACTCTTGTGGCCAGCCTAACAGCTGAAGCTGTGTCAGGGCACTGAGCACATAACCAAACTCAGCTTTACTGGGCAGGCTTACTTTGGGAGAACCTCAGTTGAGATGATGAACATCCATCCCTCCCCACAGGAGGCAGGGTAGCTTCCACAAGTGAACTCACTTCGGTCACCTGGCTGTTTTTTTTTTCATTCTAAAAAGTTTAAATACATTTTATTTTGTATGTTTTTAAAAACAACTTTTAAACATATTAAAAAAATCCCACTTTTTCAACCTTGGTATCTCAAAAATGGATTCCTAGAAAGCCCTATTTAACCCCTTCCTGACACTCATTTAGATGGCGTTTGCTTTTCTAATACCCTGGAAGTGTCTATGACATCCGCTCAGTGAAGAGCAGCTCCTTCAATCTTTTCTCCTTCTCCTGGAGCTCTACCACTCCAACATCTTCTCTCAAACAAGGGAAGATCTAGAAATGCTGAATGGGAAAAAAAGGGCCCCATGGTTATTTCACATACCTGAGACAGAGTTTTCATACATCATCTTGCTGATCAGGTTCATAGCTTCTGTGATTTTCACTGAGAAGTTGTAAGCATCTTTCAGGTACTGCACCAACATCTCCTGTTTGACCAGCTCTGTTTGAGGCTGCTCTTCTTGCACAACTTCTTCAATCTCATCACTGCTGTTGCCATGTGGAAGATCCTCTCTGTTCTCACCTGGGCATGAACCTACACAGCACACTTGTTTGTGAGCAGTACTGAAGATACAAGAGAAATAGGCATGGTTCAAGGCATTTTAACCCTCCTCTCCCCATTCCACAGTGACACCTTCTGAGAGCCAGGATACAAAAATCCAAATTCTGCCATCAGACCTAGCTACAAAATCTCAGCATACTGTGGAGCAAGTTCCCATACTACAGTGTGATGCTCCAAAGACATGCCAGCTTGGTATAAAGGCATGGTCCATTTGCAGTAAACTCCATTAAAATGCTGATGGGGTTAATCTGAATTTAGTAATTCCCCAAAGATAGATGAGAGCCCTAAAAGGGAACCAGAGAGAAGGCAAACACTACTACTCCCTAGCAAAGTTTGTGCAAGTGTGGAGAGTTCACAAAGCTAAGACTTTTAGACAACAGACTTCCAACAGAAATATGCTCAATGTGATTGGCTAAGCATCCTTATGCTGAAACAAACACCAAACATAAAGTATGTGAAGTCTTGAAAATACACCCAGAGGCTCAAGCCCCAGATAACCAAGACTTTGCTTGAACCAGATACTTGGTCAAGGCTGCTAAGGGTAAGCATTATGTGCCACCACCTGTTCAGGAAGCAGAACTCCTGACAAATTCAGACAGGGCAGAAGGATGGGAGTGGCAACACTGGCTTCACTCCCCTCAGATATTATGTGAGTTAAAGCACCAGAAATACACTTTTACTGGGACCATGGAACTGTTCCAACCAGAAATTAGGATCAATATGATCCAGCTAAAATGCCAAGGTACTAGAGGAACAAATAATGCAGAGATGCTGCAGCTCTTGACACTCTGCAGTGTCAAGTACACATGGACTGAGCCCCACAGGTTAAAAGGGGGGACAGAGCATTCCAGAGGGTTTTAGTCTGGCTTCTTAGGGAACAGACAGAGGGATATAGTTACCTGTGTAAAGTCTCTTCAGAACACCCAGGATTGTTGCCTCCTCGTTTTCCTCCCCAGGGCAAATGAAAGGTTCCTTTCCCTGGAAGTGACACAGGGCCTTCTGCGTAAGGTGGGCTGCGCTCCTGGATAATGACATTGCCCAAGAGAGTATCAGCAACGCATCAGAGCAGAACATAAGGGAAAACATCCAACTTTGCCCTGAACACCTGAGAAAGCAGCTCCTACTAGCATCTTGTGCTGGGTGCCCATGTCAATCCCTTCCTACAGAGTAATATTACTGGAAATCACCCCTTGGGACAAACACTGTCAAACTACTGAGCCTTCTTACTTGTAATTGAGCTTCTTCAACAGCCCAGTGATTTGCTCCACTGTCTTCTCCACTGTTTCTTCAACTTCCAGCACCTCCTCTTCCCCTTCCTGCAGCGGTTGAAAGAGCTGCTCTGTGGCAGCCCTAACTTCTGGCAGCATCGCTTCCCACTCTTCCTCTGGGGTGACCACTGGATCTACTAAAAAATCAGAGGGAATGAACAACACAGACTCAAGTTGACACCTTTAATGGGAGGGAAAAACTCATCTGGAACTTAGGAATTCTACTTCCCCTATTCCCTCCCCAGGCAGGCACTATTCCCATTGCTGATCCCACCCAGACTGCAGTGAGAATAAGACAAGAACTCTGACTAAAAAAAATATAACACTGAAGGTAGAAAAAAAAAGACAGGTAAGAGAACCATAATTTCTTTAGCGTTGAACTTTGATGCTGCCGACAAATCAAGTTTAAATAATATCTGACCAAAATCATGACTCAAGCAGTTCTTGAGTGGTAGAGAAGAGAAGAGAAACCTAGGAGGGTGTTCATAGACATTTTCAGTTCTTACCTTGAAAATAAAATGTATAGCTATAAGGACTGTTGGTTTAGACATGGATATTAATATGATTCTTTTATAACACCACCATAAGGAAAACTGTTGTGAGTTTAATCTCAGTTGTCTGGTCTCACCACCTCACACAGGTAAGATCTAAGACAAAAGCTGTCACAACCTGGGAGCAAATTTAATACAAGGAAAAGTAAATTCTGGATTGTCCTAGAAAGAAGAAAAAGAAGAAAGGAAATCACCTGCTGTGGGTCTGCTACAATCCCTCATTTCTTTCAGCTTCTGCACTTCTTTCTTCAGTGGCTCATCCAAGTCAGTCCAGCTTAGCTGAAGATGTCAGGAAGAGAAGAAGAAATATGTTAGTTATCCTCCTTCTCCTGAAATGCCAGAATTCTCCTCTCTTCCACTCCCTGCTTTAGTTGTCAATCCCTATACATAAACCCTGTTTTGGGAAAGTGGAAGAGCAGACTCTGGCCCTGATCCTAGAATGAGAACTGCTCTAAGTTGCCAGTCTAAGGCTCAGAAACTCAGGAGAAAGTGCAGCTAAGCACAAAGAGCTGCAGATCCACGAAGAATATTCTAAAAAACTAATTTTGATCCTAAGGAGAGAAATGTCACAGTGGGCTCAAAACTGTAGCAGGTTTTCACCTCAACCACATCCATCCTGGCCTTCAGCATAGCTATGAATTTCACCAAGAGCAGGATGAGCCCAAGAACTCAGAATCTGAACCTGGGAAGACCAGAAAACTGCCACCTGCAGAGTCAAAGGCTACATTGTTCCTCCCACAAGAAACAGAATCACTACTGCCCTGGCTATAGCACACTGAAGATATTTAGCCAGCAAACAGACATCTAACATTTCCACCATATTAATCACAATTACCTTGCTGGAGAAGGGATTGTTGGACAAAAATGCAGCCAGGAGCTGGATGGCATTTTTAACCACTATGACAGATTTGTCTTTGAGCCGCCCAACAGCCAGCGACACCACAGACTGAAACTGAGTCAAAGGCAGGGCCTAGAACACAAGAGCACAGATAAAGTCATCAAGAAGGCTCAGAGACTTGGGAAGAGTTTACTGCAGACATACACATGCACTAAAAAGCACAGATTATAGATTTATGGAAAAGGTCTAGGGCCCAAAAGACCTCTGGTATATTTTGGTCCAGCCTCCACTGAAAACAAGGATTTAGGTTATCCAGGACCCTGCTGAGTTGAGTTTCAGTGTATCTGGTAATTGTGATGTTCTCCCATATCAGTGTGTGAAGGGAGGCTGTATGGCATGTTCTTTCTTCTAGTTCATCCTGGTAACAAATAGCAGCACTTAATTTCCACCCCGCAGTTCCCCACTCCCTGGGATCTTTGGTCTCTTGGAAGAAACTGCAGACACCACAGTACAGAGGGACAGCACCTTCCTTTGTTAAAACTTCAATCTCTGCAAACAAAAAGCAGGGTGGCAGAAATTCCCTCAGAACACACAAGATGGGAAGAGATGACTGAGGCAACACCACTTGCCCAGCACAAACTTGCCTTGCACTGAACAATGTGAGTGAAGAGCTGTAGCACGCGGCTGCGAACAAAGCTATGGACGTCACACACGTGGGCCTGCAGTATATCCAGGAACTTGTCCCGAGTACCACGGGCAGCTTCCTCCAGCTGGTCACCATTCAGCACCTGCACCAGCACTTCTGCCATAGCTGCCAGAACGGCATTTCGCATTGTGTAACTCTGCCAAGACAGGAGTTGTAGAACTAGGTACAGACCAAAAGACATGATTTGATATGCCCAGAGTTTGGGCCGTCCAAATCCCAGGCTCCAGCCCTAAGTGAATTTTTTCAGTATGAATACTGTATTAAGCTTGAGTGAACATAGCTGTGTCTGCAAGACAGAGTAACCTCTGCTATGAAGACAGGCTGAGAGCTGGTCTTGTTTTAGCCTACAGAAGAGAAGGCTCTGGGGAGGCACCTTCCAGTACCTAAAGGGGGCTATGAGAGAGCTGGAGAGGGACTTTTAACCAGGACATTCAGTAATAGAGCAAGACAGAATGGCCTCAAAGTGAAGATAGGTTTAGATTAGGTATTAGCAATAAATTCTTTACTGAGAGTGTGGTGAGACACTTGAACAGATTACCCAGAGAAGCTATGGATGCCCCATCCCTAGAACTGTTCAAGAACAGTTGGGTGAGGCTTTGAGCAACCTACTCTAGGTGTTCCTAGCCATGGCAAAGGTGTTAAGATCCCTTCCAATCCAAACCCTGCTATCCAAGTAGGCTCACAGAAGCCAAGAACTGACATAAGAAACACTTACAGCAGGTAAAGAAAAGGTAACATAGTGACAAACTCGTTAAGTGCTGAAGAACAAGCGACAACAGCAGGGACCTCAGCCAAGTAGGCAATCTCCTGTTCTCTGACATCTCATAGTGACAACCAGACAGTGACACCCAGACAGTTTTCCGTTCCCTTTGCATCGTTTAGGTAAGGGCAGAACCTATTCCAATAGAGCAGGTTTTGGATACCTGAGCTTTGTGAAAGAGCTTCTGTTTCCAGACAGAAAAACTGGATAGCAGCATCTCTACCTCTCTATATCTGACTTTTCTGGACAGGTGAATTTGCAGAAACTTGCCTCCCCATCCAAGTGAGGCAGGAGAACACTCATGTTGGAGAGCACCAGAGCTGGAATCTGTTCAGCCAGTTCACTTATAAAAGTAGCATAACCCTTGACTCCAGAAGCCTCACGAGCCAAATCCTGGAGACATTTCTGTCCAATTTCCCTGTATAGAAAGATGAAACAAGGAATGGGGTGCGTCAAGTTGCTAGGGATAGAAGGTCAAGCCTCCAGGTATTTCTCTCACCTTAGCAGTTCACCCACCAGGCTTTTCAGACCATACTCTTTAGCCCAGAGGCTCACGGCCCGTGCAAACACTGGGGCTACATGTTCGAAGTGCTGCAGCATCTGTGTGATCTTCAGAGTGGCACCTTTCACACATGAGAAGGAAGAAAGAGGTCAGGGAAAGTAACTGGGAATGGCTTCAGGAAGAAGGCAGAAGAGCAGGAACTCACTGAACATGTGGTCACAGTGAACCAGCGCTACAGCAAGCAGATGTGTCACAGCCTCCCGCGTGACCCGGTACCTCTGAAGGCCAATACTTGGATTCTCCAGGATACGGTAGCAGCTTCCCGTCATCAAGCTAAACCGAGAGAAGACAGACAGCAAATCTCACTATCACAACTTGCACAAACTGCTGTTTGAGAGATTCTCCAGCGTCCTCTGAAAATCAGCAAACATCTGAATTTTTTGTGGCCTACTTGAGGAGAGGATGTGATTCCTATACACATGGCTTTTGCCTTGAGCTGTTTCTTCAGTTTCCCAATGATCTGCACCCCACAGAGAGCTGTAATACCATCTCATTGGTAGAGCTATCATCTAACCTTTTATCCCTCAGAACCAGTCACTCATTCCACAAATATACCTGCTCCAACTCATACCTGACAAACTCTTCTTCCACTGCTAAACCGCCCCAAAGCTGACAGAGATCCAGCTGCAGCAGCTGTGTAAGCAGACGTAAAAGTGGCTCCCTCTCCTCTTCCCACAAGGATGCAGAAGTTTTGGCATGGTTCTTCCTGTTCTAGAAAGGAGATTAAACAGTGAGATACATCAGCAGCTTCATAACAGACAAAACCCCATTACTACCCTGCCTCCTTCAAAATATAAGAAGTTTGTTAAATTCTACAGCATTAAGAAAGACACAGTGAGATGTGTGAGATGATGGAGGGGGTTCCCCCAATTCTTCTCTCTCAGCTCAGGCCAAAACCAGTGCCTCATGTGGTTTAAGGATTATACCTGCATCCACTGCCACCATCTCTACCCACAGAAAGGAAATCTTGGTAAAATACTGGCACACTAAGTTTCAGCCAAAAACTGAAGAATGAAATAGAAAGGCCTGGACATCCAAGTCCCTGCTGATGTTGAGACACATGATTGTCCCTTTGGCCATTTTCCAGGCACAGTTTCACAGAAGCACCAGTGCTCCACATTATGCACTGCTCTTGCAAACATCATGTTCATATAAACTCTGATATAAAATATGATAGACACTACAGAGTTCAACAAGCTTAAAATTTTATTCCAACTTTTATAATCTTTCCTCCAGTCCCCTCACCTACCTTCCTACCAGGATCTGCCTCCAAACAACTGTTCTTGCAGGCTTCCATTTCAAAGGCATCCATCAGGCCAGTCAGCAAATAGCAATTCATCTTAAGAGCATTGAGGTGAGCAGCTCGGTCAGCATGGCTCAGCCCAGAGTCCCTCAAGATGGCAGGAAGTTCATTGGAATGATGGGACACCACTGAAGAGAAGCAGAAAGTCATGAGCACTCCTTGCCAGGTCACTCAGCTATCCTCTCTCTGGGAGGCTTACAGCAGCCATCAGATTACCAAAGATGTGTGCTCACATCTCACCAGCTGTAACATGGGCTGCCCCCTGCAACCCAGACCTTGGGCATGCTGTCTTGTCCTATCCCCACAGCCCTCTGTCAGCTCAGAGAAACACTCGCTCTGAGCTGATACATCCCACGGATATATTTTCCAGGGACATGAGCAAGAGGATTTTCTGTCGGTCTGCCCTTACAGCGAACATGCACAGCTCAGCATCGTCCACCAAGATTACAGACCCGTATGACAGGAGTGGGCTGAGGGTGCAGCCCAGCTGGCCGAGTCACATTAGCCTTTATATCATCATTAAGCTGCCAAGGGAAAACAACCTCTCCATTAGTCTAGCGTCGGCCGGAAACAGCGAGTACCCACCGTGCACCATCAACTCCAAGGCGTCCTCCTTGACAGTCACGCCCACGGTTCGGAAGTGGCTGCGGGACAAACACAGGGCGTAAGGGCGGCGAGCAAAGAGCGCCTGGCCGAGGGGCAAGCGCCCGCCCCTCCGCCCCGTCCCTGCCCCGTACTCACTGCAGCACGCTGTACACGCAGTCGAAGTGCTGCAGCACGGCCAGCGCGCCCCGCGCACGGAAGGCGGCCCGGAAAGCTGCGGCAAAACACGGAGAGATGCGGGGGGATGGCCGTGAGCCAGGGGGATGGCCAGGCCCAACCGGGAAGGGGGTGTGGGGACACCTTACCTGCGAGTGCGGACGGCAGCTCGCGGACAGGCAGCACCTCCTGTACCACGTAGCGCCCGGGGCCGCCATCCCGCAGCAGATCGGCGGGAGCGAGGGGCAGATGGAACTCCGGGGCCGCCGCCATGGCCGCCACAGCCCCGCACGGCCCCGGGCGCTCGAAACTGCGCGCGCGGACCGCGCTCGCCCCGCCCCTTCCCGCCACGGGCCTATCAGCGCCCGGCAGCTGCCGACCCCTCGCCCAATCGCCGGCCCCCCTGCCCTCCCGACCGTTGGCTCTACGTCACCCGCGCGCCCCTGCGCACCCCGGCGGAAGGGGAGGCTCGGTGGTAGCGCCGCTCTTCCCGTCCCGGCCCTTCCCCGGGGCACCGGGGGTGATCCCCATGGCGGCGGCGGCGGCAGCGGCAGCAGCAGCAA
>VXBI01006645.1:32150-52455 GCA_013397375.1 Toxostoma redivivum | reverse complement strand
CAACAACGCTGCTGCTGCGAGCGGCGGGCCGGGCTCTACTGGGCCGTACCGCTCCCCTGCCCCGCGCCGAACGGGGCATTAGCGACTGCGGAGGTGCGCGCTGTGCGCCCGCGCGGCCCGGCCTCCCCGTGCCGCTGTCCTCCCCCCTGGCAGGGCTCTCCCGGCCCATCCGCATCAAGGAGCCGCCCAAGCGCAAGCCGGTAGATCGGTGGACGAAGAAGCGGGCCTTGTTCGGGGTGTATGATAACGTGGGGATCCTGGGTAAGACACACACCCCGCCCGCACCTCCCCAGCGCCGTGGCCCCGGGACATGAGGGGAGGGAGGCTGGACTCACCTAGGGGCTGGCGCCTCTGCCAGTAGCGACAGGGCGGGGAGGATTTGGGCCGGCGCCCTGGAAATAGCCTTCTTCAGTGCCTGGCTTCATCTGTCTCTGCTCTGCTGTTCTCAGGTGGCTTCCAGATACACCCGAAGAATCTCATCATGGGGCCCACTTGGCTGCGAGGCTGGCGGGGGAACGAGCTGCAGAGGTGCATCCGCAAGAAGCAGATGGTAGGCGATCAGATGTTTGTAGAGGACTATCACAAACTCAACAAGAGGATCCGCTACTTGTACAAGCGCTTCAATCGCACTGGAAAGCACCGCTAAGGAACAGTAGTGGCTTCAGCGTGTGGAGTGTAGTTTTGTGGCATTGCAGTCAGAATAAAGCCAGCTTTCACACAACTGAGTTCCCAGTGCTTTCTACAACCCTTGCTGCATATTTCTACCCTGATCTCAGTATCCTGCTGCTGCTCCAGGCCTGAGCTCCTCTGTGCCCCCTCAGTAATTTCTGACATACTTCTGCAGGCATCTGTTCCAACCTGCATCCCTGAACTTGACCCTCTGGTCCTGTGTTTTTTTTAGCCAGGCCTCTAACATCCTTTCAGTCTCTGAGCCCCAGGTTCATACATCTAGCATGACAATTCCAGTATTCTCCAGCTTACATTTTTCCTCATAGCCAAATTTTTCAAGTTAGTGCCATGAAGTTCTGCTAATATATCTTCCTGCTCATGGCTCTCCACCTTGTCATGAGCAAAGTTAAGTGTGAATGATCCAAATGTTAGTTGAAATGCATCAAAACTTGTCTTAAGAATGGGATTTGTCTCATTGCACACTCATGATGACTTGATCCCCTGCTAATGATACTAAATGACCAAATGGCCTTTTGTTTATAATTTAGGCAGGATTTGCAAAAGTAATTCAAGTATTCAAATGTCTTTTTAAAATTCTAGCTCCTAGTTTTCCGTAACTATTGCCAGTTCCTTTAGAGGAGAAGTTACAGTGAGTCACAGCTGGCATCCCTGTAGTCCAACACCACACCACTGTACCCTTGGGAAAAATCCATTAGATGAGGAGGCATTTGCGTACCAATTCTGCCTTGGTCATTAATTCAGCTGCTAAGTAACTGGCGAGTTATCTGCTACTTGATGTGTCTTGCTGCAGAGCAATGCTCCTCAGTTTCCAAAAGCATTTGGTTGGAAGCAGCAGGGAATTAATGGAAAGAACTTTCTTTAGGCCTAAGCCTGAAGAAAGTGAAGACGAACTCTCTGTTTAAACAGCTGAAATCCACATTCTTGGGAGCAAGGGTGACAGACCTGTGAGACATGCCAAAAGGTGGTGTGGATTCAGGAAGCTTGCACAGGTCCAAGTGGAGACTGAGCAGGTATAGCAAATCCTTGACTGAATATATATCAGAAGCTGGAAAAGTATCAGAGAAATTATCTTGTAACCTTTGTCATCTCTTAATCCCTAAGCACCAACTGGCAAGGGCTCTGTGGCCACTAATTCCATAAGCTCAAACTTATATGCAATGGTTATTGCAATGGTCCTCAGACTGCAGAGGAAAGGCTGCCAAGCTACAGAAGCTTCTTCCTCTGAAGGCAGAGTGTAAAAACCTGGAGTTCTGAGGTCAGTGCTAGTCTGTTCCTATCTGCAAATCACCTGTCTCTAGTCACAATGCTGCATTATTCTTCACCTTTTAACCATGATCTTCTAGTTACCATGCTGTAATCTGTAACATATCTGTCTTGTGTACCTAATAATCTGTGAGATCTGACACTAAATACTGACATGAACATCCTGCATCACCTTATGGATGGAAAAGGTAGTGTAGGTGTGAGCACATGCTTGTCACTTTCTACTCACCATGCAAAATTCTGTATGAAGAGCCTTCTTGTTCTAGTACACTCCTGCCTCTTTTTTTTTGTCCTGAAACGGAGAATCTCCCCTTCTGATCCAGCAGGCTTTTCCAGATGTCTAGATGGAAAAATGCCAGAACACATTGCTGTTCTTGGGGCTTCTGTGGGAGCCTCATTGCTTCCAGCAGGCTGCAGAAGCTCGATCGGGAGTTGTTCAGCTTCGCTTTCATGACGTGCCGTATGGTGGAAGTGTGCCAGCGACACCATCTCTTAATTGCAAGGACAGCGGCTTAACCAGAGCCAAGAGACACTTTGCGGGGGTGGCATTTCGGGAGGGCTCCGCAGCCCTCACCACAACGGCGCCAGCCGGGCTGGGCTCCAAGAGGAAAACTGAACGGGGCAGATAACCACGATGTGGTGCTGCGTGACCTACACGGAGCTAGGCGGACTCGCACAGGGCAGTCGGGGCCGGCGGCTCCAGCGGTAGGGCCATGGATCGGCAGCAGGACCGTGCGAGCCCCGGCCCGGGACCTCCGCAGGGGCGGGACCAGGGCGGGGGCGCAGGGCGCTGCTCCCATTGGACAGCCCCGTGGCGGTCTGGGGGCGGGGCTAACGTTATGGCCATCTCCGCAGGGCGCGGAGCGCTGATTGGCTGAGGAGGAACCCAGAGACGGTGCCGAGCTGCCGCTCCCGGCGAAGCAACTTTTGATTGGCTGCTGGCTCTGTGGGCGGGGCCCCCTTGTTATAAGTGCGGGGTCCCGGGACTCAGGGGGCTGTCGGTGCGGAGCTCTGTGCCGGGTGTCTTGTTGTTGTGTCCGGCACGGCCATGTGAGTGTCTGCCCAACCGGCCGTGGGCGAGCTGCGGTGGGCGCGGCGCGGGGGTGGTGGCGGCCTGAGCCTGAGGGAGGAGGGTCAGTGCAGAGCTCGCGTCCTGGCCGGCAGCGGTGGGATCGGGTGGCGCATTGCAGCAGCCGCGGGAAGGGCTGCCCGCACCGCCCCCGGGCGGTCCTGCTTCCCCGCCGACTCCGTGGGTGAATGGGTGCGTGGGTGAATGGGCCGTGCCCCAGTGGTGATGTGCGGGTCCCCAGCTGGAAGCAACCTGGCCGGCGGCCACCACTGCGCCCAGCCCGGTAGCTGCCTGGTCCCTTCGGGGTGCCCCCGAGATGCCTACCTGTCCCTCTTCCCCACCTTTCTTCCCCGTCTCCTAGTCACGTCCGTGTGGCCAGGTCGCTGTTCTCAACTTCCCTCCGGGAGGCCGCAGTGCTTGGCGCGACCGCACCCGCAAGCTCCTTCGGCGAGAGGCTGGTTCTATTCCCGCTGCCCCCTGGGCTTGCCCCTGCTTTAGGCTCTCCCACGAGCCCGCCCATTCCCGATCCGGCGGCATCCAGCGAGGCTGCAGCCAGCACTGCTCTAGCTTGGGGACTCTAGGGTTTGTGTGGATTTTGAGGGGTTCTTTCTTGAGCGGCTGAGTTTTCTCCTTCGCTCATGTGTGTGTAACACCCCTTAGGTCTGACCCAGCTCAGCAGCCTGCTCCCGGCGCTCCCGAAGGAGGGGCTCCCGAAGGAGGAGCTCCCGAAGGGGCAGCCCCCGGTGGGGGTCCCCCCGGGGCTCCCCCCAATCTGACCAGCAATCGCCGCCTGCAGCAGACGCAGGCCCAAGTGCAAGAGGTCAGTAGCTCTGCCAGCCCCGATGGGTGCCTGATTCTTCTCCGCTGCTCTGCAGCAGCGATGTTCTTCACCGGTGTCTGTCGATGAGGGGGTGGCTCCTTTTGTCATGCCAAAGCCAGAATTAATTTATGCTCAATACTCAAAAATAGGGTGGCAAACCTACTAAAGAGGCTGGAGGAGAGATTGCTTTATGTTTAAAAGTCACTTAATTCCAGATATTACTTCCAAGGACCAGGCTTGTTAGATTTTTTTGGTACCTCGTCATGCATCTCTTATGGAAACAAAGCATCCAGGACAGCTCTTAATCCATGCGGGCTGCTTCAAGGGAGCCCTGTGTGCAGTGATGCGGGGGAACCCTATCCTGGCTTCCCGGGATCGATGTCAGTGGCTTGGCTGCTGACGCGCAGTAGCGCCTTTGTGCCTCGCCGGGGCAGCAACGTGAAGCTCATAAGGTAATTTTGCAGCTCTGGGAGAGTGAGCTGAGCGCATGACTCCTCTCATAAGGAGCATGGCTTTGGCTTGCTGCTGGAATGGAGAGCTCTTAAAAGCAGATGAGGATGTGAGGCTGAGGATCTGGTTGAAATGTACTTGAACGGATGTTTTAACAGTGAGTCTCGGATTTTTTTTTTTTGTTTTTTCATTTCAAAGTAGGCAGTGGCTTGAAATTACTTTTTTCTTACTCTGATCTTCCCCCCTCCCCATTTATGTTTTCTGTTTGTTAGTATTACAACATCGGCTATTTGGCTGTTACTCCCTTTAATTTTTTCAACTGTCTTTACCAATATAACTGATCTATTCTTCCTTCTGCAGGTGGTTGATATAATGTGCGTAAACGTAGACAAGGTGCTGCAACGAGACGAGAAGCTGTCAGAGCTGGATGACCGGGCAGATGCGCTTCAGGCTGGCGCCTCAGTATTTGAAAGTAGTGCAGCAAAACTCAAAAGGAAGTACTGGTGGAAGAACTGCAAGGTGAGTTTCCTAGTGCCATGATCTCCTTGGTCAGGAGGGAACTGGGCTACTCCTCTCCTGCAGGGCTTTGCAAGTATAGCTGGGGCTTCCTAACAGTTTCAAATGCTTAAAATTCTTTAACTGTGAGCAGGCTTTGAGGCCTTGGCTGTCATGCCTTCAGGACCTGGTTTAGGTTCTCTGACTGTCAGGAAGAATGAGAACTTGTCAACCTGTTCTGAATATTGCTCTTGGACAATCTTTTTCTTCAGATGATGATCATAATGGGAGTGATTGGTGCCCTTGTGGTGGTGGTGATTGCACGTAAGTATCAAAAACCTCAGGCTCAAAGGTGAGAAAACACTAGCTCTAGAATACTTCAAATACTTTACCTTTTTGTTTTGAGATCTTGAGGATCTTAGTTGTCCAAGTGTCAACTCCAGTCTTTGGGAAAGCGAGGTAGTATTGCTGGAACTCCTTCACTTAGTGTAGAAATGGTATGCTTTATCTAGTAGTATGAGGAATGGGGGATGCCATCATTGTAGGAATAAGAAATTCTGCCTGCCAGGTCAGGTAAACCTGTAAGTATGAGGGACGTTTACCCTGGAGTGCTTGGGTTTGCAAGTTCCTTCTCTGATGGGTGGTTTGGAATTCTCTGAGGGACCTTTGGTGTAACTTGCCCTTTTGTTCTTTCCTTTTTTCTTTTTTTCTATTGTTTTGTTTCCAGTCTACTTTTTTACTTAAATGTAGTTCCTTCAATCTGCAACCTCCTGTCCCCTATTACCTTGCCTGTCTCTTCTTGCCTCTGAATTTTTCCTTTCCTTCCCTTTCACCTAGCTTCTTCATTGATTTCTTTATTTGTTTGAATTTATCTTCTGTATAGGACTCTGAGCTGCTTACTAAACATAGGTAGACTTTTCAATAGCTGCTGCAGCTTTAGGGAGTATCCTCTAAGCTTAGAGGAAAGGGAAGTTGAGGAAGAGTGGGTAGCTATTTGCTCCTGCTCCTGTGCAGGGAATATTTTGTGTTTATTTTTGGGTGTAATAGTGCCTGTGTACTCTAGCAAAATAAGAATGCCTTAACACAGTGCCTTTTGGGATGAAGGACTTCAGCATGTGAGAGTCTTTAGTGTTCTGCCTAAAAAGAGTGGTAGCATGACTTGAGCTTTTCATTGAGCTGCTGAAATAATAGCTAGTTTGTGCTGGCCAGTGGCTGTGAGCCATCTAAGCTGCACGTAGTGATGTAGATTTCTCTAGCCATGGAGAGGTGGTGAGCCCTTGAAGGACTGATTTATTCTGCCTGTCCTTATTTCCAGATGACTTGCTGCCTGAACATTGCCATTTCAGTTTTTATAAAGGAGGGCCTACATGATTACCTCAGTCAAGTGCAACAGGCTAAACACAGTTAAGTGAAAGAAGCATTGCTACTACCTAAAAGGCATGTGTGGGAGTAAAGTCTCTCTCCACAAGGAGCAAGTAAAGAACAATTAGTCTGGTGGGGAGCGTCAAATATGCCTTTCATCTATGCACACACAAGCCAGGACCCTGTAGCTTCCTACTGTCTTGTAGCTTTCCAGAAGAAAGATTTTTGAGTAGTGGCAGAATGGGAATTGTGTTTTGCTTTCATGTGACTGGGTTGAACGTCAAGGAAACTCACTGCCATAGCAGATGGGAGGTGAAGGGAGCTGGAGGTATTCCAGATGAGACTGAATGAGCTGCACAGCTTTCTGATTAAGACTATCTGTGCTGGTGCTGCTGCCACAAAGCCCTAACTTTCAGCAGCAGTTAGAAAACGCTTGAAATGGTTAGCTGGAGATTCGAAGGGAAATGGTGCTTTGAGCATGGATATTGCAAAGTGACATCAGATGTCCCAGTTTGGCAACATGTTTTGAGAGATCGTGCTGATCAGACTGAATCCTACTGCTTGCTATGGGTTCTCTTGAATTTAGGTCCAGGGTGGTCTCTGACAGAAGTAGACTTGTGGCTGTGGCTTTCTGTGAGTGATTCCCTTGTTCTTCTCCATCAAAAGTAACAAGAGCTGTGAGTTGTTTGAATGTGTTGTCAGACATGGGTTAAATGAGCTGCCCTGTTTCTGTAGAGTCTTCCAAGGAATGTGAACCTTGTGTTTTAATTTTTTTTAACAAGCTGAGCTGTAGCCTGTAATCTAGACTGGAAAGAGGGTACTCTTTTAATTTAGAAAGTTATGTCTCTATCCTAGAATACACTGGGATCTCTTTAGGCTTAAGAGGAGGCAGGGAGGACATCACTGGAGTTTCCAGATAGGAGAAGTACAAAAGATGGGAGGAGCAGATGTGTTTTGTTTCATTGAATGTGCTGGGGAAATCCCTTTCTGCCTCCCAGGGCACCTGGCAAGGGGCTAGGTTTTGCATGCTCACTTCCATGCCCCAGCATTTCATTTGAGTTCATCTCCCTGCAATTCTATTCCTCTCCGCCTCGGGGGAGGGCAGAGATGAAGATCCTGGAGTGAAGTGGCCCTCGTCCCCTGAGCACTTCCCTAATTCCCTGTGGAACTGAGATGGGATGGACGGTCAGAAGTGCATCTACTGAAGAGGAGCCAGGGCCTGCTTGTGCTACTTACTGCTCTCATTTTAGGGGGTAGGCTTACAAGCTTGAGGCCCCCAGACCAGCAATCTCGAACTCTTCAAAACAAGCCTTTGGTGCCCCACCCCATTCCTCCTGTCTCTCTGGGAGCTGAGGTCCCCCTAAAGCTGTCTCTTTAATTTCTTTCTCTTAGATGTATGTTGCCTTCTCCTCTGCTCCTTTTCCCCTCCTTTGTGTCTCTGTGCATGGGCAAAACAAATCACCAAGGCCCTCTTAGTAAAAGGAAGGGACTGTGCTGCCCACAGCATCACAGCCACTCATGCACGTGCAATTTATTTACTTCCTCTATAAACACAAATGTAATCTCCTCTGGCATGTTCTGGAAACCAGCTCATGTACTTTTAATGGTCTCTAAGAAACACAATTCACCACCTTACTGAGTCTGTCTGGTCTGTCAGTGAGTGGGAAGGGGTTGGGATGCCAAACTTGTGGAATTTTTTTTTTTCTGACTTTCATAGCGTACACATACCTGAAGTTCTGTCCCTCAAAGCAGTGGCTGGTTTTCCTTTGTAAAATGATGGCAGTTCCAGTTGTGCTGGACTGACTCTGGTAAGTCTGTAACAAGATGTGAGAACCAGCAGCTCTGGGGGAAGAGGCTGCTCAAGCTGGAGTCTACTGTCAGCCAGGGGGCTGCCTTCTGTGTGTTAGTGGCAGCTCTGGCTTTCAGGCTGTGCTGCCTTTAGATTTCAATAACCTCAGATCCTTAAATCCAGAAAACAATTCTTCATTGGTGTTGGAATATAAGTTCAGGACCCAAATGAAGACCTCCAAGAGTAGGATGCTGTTCACAACATATCTTGAAGCATGAACTGGAATAAAGGTAAGTGTCCCTTTGTTTTGCTTCACTGTACATTTGAAACTCATTAAAAGGAAATGACAGAGCTCTGTCTAGTGCAGACTTCTTTTAAAATTAGGTACTTGTGTCCTTATCTGCCCTTACTGCTACAAAAGCTAGGTTGTAAAGCAATCTTCTCTGTGGCTTCTGGATCCCTTATGATCAATCACTGTCCAGTCTTAAACATCACCAAAATCACACCAGAACAATGAACACACTAGAAAAACTCTCAATGGTGAATTTGGAGCAAGGCAGATAGAGTAATCCTTCAAAGATGGAAACCTTCCTGGGAAAGGAGGGTGTCTGGACTGGCTGGTGGATTAAAGCAGCATGTACAGTCTAAAATTCCACACAGTTCAAGCCTGCACAACCTGAACGAACAAGTTGTGCTACAATTCCTGCCAAGTTTTGTGTTGCATTCCTGTCAGTTCTCAGCCTCATTCATGTAGGGGGATAGGGAAGATGTTTTCTTAGGACAGATGTGTCTTTAGACTCATGATAGAGTGTCCAAGTCCTTAGCCAAAGCTGGGGATTGAATGCTCATTTTCCAAAGATGGCAGCTGCTCTGGAGCACAGAGCTGGGGGTGAACATACTGCTGAAAGCTGCCCCAGGGTTGAGCCCAGTTCATGAGTCATGTGGATGTTTGCAAAGACTTGCATGTCTAGCCATAAATCCTCTGGTAGGCATTGAAAATACCATGTTCTAGTGGAAGCTCTTCTGAGGTGCCATCCTCTATTGCATCAGTGTTTCTGCTGCTCCTGCACTGTCTTGTCCCAGACAAAACAGCACTTAAAATGTGCTCCAAAGGCAAGGCTTTGGGAGCATAGGTCTTTAGATGTCTAATTAAAAATTCAAGCTCTGCCTTTAAACATGGAACATGCTTAACGTGACTTTGAACTGGAACAGATTGCCCAGAGAAACTGTGGGTGCCCCATCTCTGGAAGTGTTCCAAGCTGGGTTGAATGGGGCTTTGAGCAACCTGGTCTAGTGGAAGGTGTCCCTGTCTGTGGCACGGAGTTGGAGCTAAGATGGTCTTTTAAGATCACTTCCAACCCAAACCAGTCTGTTCAATGTGCAGCTCCCATGTCAACTGCTTCAACCTGATGTCTTCAGATGTGGTGGAAGAAAAGCCTCAACTGTACTGCTCCAAAATGGATATACCCTAAACTTTTGTATTTCTAGATGCCTGAGGCATTGTTCTGACCTTTCCTGAGGTGTCTCTGTGCTGGTCAAAGCCAGGTGCAGGCTCTCATCAGTGGTGGGGTTTGTCTCAACTGAAGAGTAACCAAATGATGGTGGGGAAGACAGATTTTTCTTCAGAGTTGGAATGCAGCATCAACACTTTTTTAATGAAGCTGGCTTCCTTGGGAAGTGGCAGAGGTCTCTGCTCTGATGTATCCACAGGAGTTGGGAGCCCTCAGCTTGGTGAAGAGAAGTAATAAAGGGGATGTTTTATCTTTGTTCTGACCTCTAAACAAATAATTGCTCTGAGAGATGTAACAGATAAAGATACAGGTTTTACAAATAGGCAGCTCAGCCATGTCTTTTAGATACCTGAGCCTCCATACTCCTGATAATCTTTCACCTATTTTTGGTCTGAGATGGAGTGCAACACTTATTTCGAACACCCTGACTTGCTCCCCAGGTTTCAAATATGAACAGCTGCATAATGTCCTTGTCTTCAGTGCACAGACCCACCAACTTATTTCTGCAGAGGACAAAATGACATTTTTTTTTAATGTTCTTGCCTCAGCGGCTTCTTTTCCAAAAGTCTTTGTGCTATTTTTTAAAACTAAATTTGCCATAAATTTATTAAAAATTTAATAAAGACTATAAGCTCTTTTTAGTTCATTGCTTTTAAGCATGCACTTGGAAGCTGAAGGCACTTTGCCTTCTTGTGCTAACAAATCCCCTTTAAATATTGCATATTTTTAAATACGAAGAACTGTGACTGAATGTGGCTGTGCCTCTGTTACGTTCCTAATCTCTGCGGTTTCCCTGTGTCCTTTCACCAGCAGCACTACTGTACTTTTCATTTCTTGATGTAGCCTGTAACCCCTTAGATTTTATTGAACCTGTCCTAAGAGCTTGGTGATCCTTTCTTCAAATTCCTTCTTGGTTTGACCTCAGTCTGTGCAGACATACCTTGACCTATCTGTCCAGCTTCTCTTAAGGCCTCTAGCAAGGAGGGTTTAGTTCTTCTAAATATATTGTTTATTTTCCATAGTGATGGTTCTCTCATTTTCTTCTAGCTTTCCTAGACACTTGTGTTGTACTTCCATGCCTTTCCTCTATGACCTTAATTCTTATGGAAAAACAATAATTTTGACATCTCTTCCCAGTCCAAAAAGACACAACCTTCAGCTGTTCCCTGTATGTTTTCCATGTCCTCAAAATAACTTTGCTGACTACTGAGCATTTACATCCCCTCAACTTCTTCTTCTTGTACAAATTCACCCCAGCTCAGACCTTTAATTTGCCTTTTGCTGACCTGCAGATCCCCATACATGCATGCCCTCTTCCCTTTTCTCCAATTTTTCATGTTCTCAGTGAAACACTCCCATTTTTATGCTCTTACTCCAGCACTGCTGGCCTTGCCTCTTGTTTTTAGCCAGACCAAGCTCACTGTAAATCTGCTGAGCTCATTTGTGGTCTTGCCAGCCTACAAGAAATGTAGGGATTATTTCTGGAACAAGCACCTGATTTCTCCCACGATGGCAGTTTTTGCACTGATTCACAGAACAGGGAGGGCTAACCTATTTACCAACTGCTGTATAACTGCTTCTTCACGTTTTTACAGGCTTTTAACTCTGGATTTACAGCTATCCTGAATGGTGCCGTTACTTTGAGTTCATCAGTCAAAGTCCATTTTTTTTGCATTTTAACACTTCTATAGAACAGATAAGAGTATGGTTCAAGCTTCCCCCAGGGAATACATCACCACCTTCTGCAGTTGTATTTCTTTATGATTAAGGGAACTTACTCTTTCAAGTAATTAATCTTGTTTTAATTACCCACTTAACTACACGTGATGCAGCAGGTCTCATCAATTTTATGGTTATTACAAGGTTATTTATGGTTCTGTGATGTGAAGAATCGTGTCTTATTCTCTGGATATTGAGGAAAGATCATGCTTACCACATGAATCACCGTATGTTTATGGTATACAAAGACTGTTTTAGGTGTTGCACCTGTTCTTTCTCCTTTCTTGATTTGAAGGTCGCTTTGTGAAGCAAACAGCTTTGTATCCACTGTCAGGTTTTTTTGCTAATGTATGTGCTAGAAAACACCCAAGGCATCAGTCTGCAGTACTAAATTTGTGACCAAGGACTGGGTGCAGCATCCTAGCTCCTCTATCTGCCTGTCTTTTGTGTTTTAATTGTGGCCAATTACTTTCAGCAACTAAACCTAGCTTTTAGCTCTGCCTCTTGTGCAGTGTTTTTACAGAATATCAAAGTACTTTCACAGAGGCAATTTTGAGATTTCATTCATTGCTTGCTCTTTTTACTTCATTTAAAATCAGACACAGAAAATGGAATCTTTCATGTTTGCAGAAGCTCTAATTTTTTTTCCTGGGGGGGGCCCCAAGCAGGAATACATGTTCCCATACCTCTAAGTGCTTGTTGCAGGCTTCTCCCTCCAGCTGCCACCCTTGCTGAAGAACACCCCCTGAGTTACTTGCTTCTATTCCTAGCAGAGAGACATTATCTTCACTTTCAAACAAGAGTTATCAGGTGATCACTGGGATAAAATTGGTAAAACCAGGAATATTTGTGCAATAGAGCACGTAGCATTTGTTTGTGTATTTGAAGAAGAATAAAATCACTTTCGCTGGGAATTGAAAAGTGCATTTAGGTAATCAAGGCAAGAGCAGTACAACCAGTATGTGTTTAGCATCTCAAAATGAAAAATTAGTCAATAGTTTAGATACTGCAGTAAACTCCTCTGACTTCCCAAGGGCAGTGCATCTACCTTAATTTTTAAAACAGCTTGTTTTTCTTTTGTTATGATTAACTAGTTTTTAAATTAAGAAGTGGCAGTTTGCAGTGTGATTGGTTACTGGGTTCCACAGGCCTTTGCCTAAACTGCTTAAATTCAGTATTTCTGTCCTGTGAGGTGGGTAATCCTGTTTTTTAAGGACATCACCTTTGCTCTCTTGATACCCCATAAAGTGCAGTGCAAATACCATTGCAGCAGAAGTCTGAGTATTTGTAAGAAAAGAGTATGGCAAGCTCACTGCAAGAAATGTGTTCTCTTATACAAAGGTCCCCAAATTAGTTCCTGAGAGGAGGACCATTTTTGTCCACGTGGTCCAATCAAATAGGCTCAGGCTTTCCTTGGAAGCACTTTTGATTAAAACCTGCAGTACTTTTCCTGTGCTTCCCTCAGGAGGAAGAGGCCTCAGCAGAGTTTTTGTGGGTGGACCAGACAAGGGCTGGGAGGAGCAGAACAGGCACTGCATGACCTGTGCTGCTCCAGTCCTCTCTTGCAGAATCCCATAGCAGCAGAGGTACCATTTGGGATTTTTGGAGGGTGTGCATAATCCTCCCGAAATCTCTTTGTTTCCTTCAAGAAGAAAGCAGGGAAGGTCAAGAAAATGTAGAGATCAATTTGTCCCAGATCTGTTGGCAAACATCAAATAGCTGGATGTACACATGTATGGTGTATCCCAAGGACACCCACGATCTACCAATGCCAAAAAGGCAGCTTGAAAAGGGAGCTTTTACTTTGCCAGGGGTGTTTGTCCCAAACCTGGGAGTGGCAGCAAGCTTCGAGCACCTCTCCAGAGCATTGTGTGTAATACAGATTGAGATCGTGCCAGTGGCTCTTGTGTCAAGTAGCCTCTCCTTGGGAGGAGGAGAGGGTAGGTGACACAGTCTTGGGATCAGAGCTAGACATGAACAATGAGGAAAGAGCAACCAGTTTAGGGAAACCTTAACAAAGCTCAGCCTGTTGAGAGATTTGTGCCCCAGCTGAGACTCCATTCCTGTTCCTTGTCATACCACAAGGAGGCCAGTCACACCTGCCAAACCTCTTTAATTAATAACAGACCTGAGCTGTGGCAGCATCCTTGTTGGAGGGAAAAGAAAGCATGCACGCACATGTAGGTGTGCACATGCACAGAGCATAAGGAAATCGAGAGGACATATCCCCCATATATACACTAGATCAACTCTCATCCCTGGTGATTCCACAGCAATAGTATTTTATGAGACTGAAGAATTTGCCTACAGAAGTGAAAGCAATGAGCCCAGGCCAACCACGGAGCAGTCTTTTGCTGTGGTGCATGTGCAGCACCCCAGAAAGAAGGAAACACAGGCCCTGCAGACAAAGTGTGCAGCCTTTGCTCCAGCTGCCACCCCTCTGAAGAGTGGGAGAAGCTGCTGCCTCACTCATGTCCCACCTCACCATCCCTGCTTGGCCCACGTGGTTCCAGGCTGTTGTAGGATGGCAGCGTGGTCACTACAGCCTCGACAGTAAAGCGATGTGGAGCACCGAGAGCTGGTGCCTCATCTTGGAAAGCAGTGTTATCCTGACTGTTCAGAGTGGGTCCCGGTGGAGACTGCTTCTGCTGAGTGCGGAACCAGCGGAACGCCAGGATAAAGGTGATGGCAATGAAATCCAGAACCAGCTCTGCAAGCTCCATCACAGACAGGACAGAGGATCCAAACCAGAGACTCCACTGGTTCCCAAGCTGGGACAGCAGAGTCACTACCTGCAGGAGATAGAGAGAGAGAAGTGACAACAGCCCTCATCTGGGATTTTGCCTCCCTGCCTGTTCCCTCTTCCCTGTGGTGCTGGGATGGTTTCCCTGCCCAAGGAAAAAAGGCTCAGTATCCAGCAGTGCTGCTGGAACAAAACCTTGCCACAGTGGAGGGACATCGTGGGGGAATGGGTGGCCAGAGAAGACAAGTAGTAGAGTTTGTACCGTGAAGGCTGGAGACTCCCCATTGGTCTTGTAGTTCCACTCCTCAAAAAAGATATTCACTTTGGCAACTCCATTCCTGTGAGTGAAAGATGACACTCAGTAACCCCGACTCCTCAATCCCTGCATTTCTTCACCAAACCTAATTGTCTCTGTCCCCTTCTGTCCCCCATCCTTCTCCTACACATACCACCCAGAGGCTTTCTCCCATTTCAGCAGCTGTCTCATTCTGCACTAAATACAGTCTTTGGTACTTAGAGTGCACTCCTGACACTGTACTGTAAAACCCAATGTTTGTGGCAAAAGCTCCTGCACAGCTCTCCTTCCCACTCTTCCAGGAGCACTTACTGTGACTCCAGAATACACAGCAAGTGTTGGGGCTTACTATTTTCATATCAGCATCTGACCTCTTTCAAAATTTTTACTTGGGTCCCCAGCTTTGCTGAAGTCTTGGTATATATCTACTCTGACTCAAATCCACTGCCCTTGTCCACAAGTCACATGCATGATCTCTTCCCATCAGTGATTTAATCTTAACTCTGACATTTCTAACATACACATTGCACTGGGATGGTTTCTGGTTTGGACACAGTCTCTGTTTAGAGGCACTCACCTCTTGGATGTGATATTGTATTTGTTCTGTTGTGAAAGCATGTAGAAAACCCAGTCCTGAAATGAAAGTGTAGTAAATTGTGTTACATGATCACAGTCACCTCCTGCAGGTTTAGTACCAGTTGAGGAAGGACTAAATGGGAGGTGAGAGCAGTGCTGGGAAGCCAGGACACCCTCTCCTTACCTCTGAGACAGCAGAAGGCCAGCGGGAGTATCCAGCTGACAGCTGGTATTCTGTCATTCTGCAAGGCAAGAGGAGGCTGTGTTAGGTGTTGAAGCTGTAGGAGCCACAAGGCCAGGTCTTGCCATCCCCAGGCACACCTGGAGATTCCCTCCCATGCTGAAGTTCCACCCGCTGTCTGCCATGTGGAATGCACAGTCTTTGGGAGCTCACCCCTAGGCCAACCCTGACACTCCTCAGCCATTTTGGCTTCCTGATGGAAGAAATACCTTTTCAGGTTGGGACTCAGCTATTGACCCAAGCTTTTGCCTGGTCAGTGAATGTTTTCCCAACACTTCTATGAATACTTTCCGATCTTCCTGCCCGACTGATGGTCAACTTACTTGCAAGGTTTCCGACACTTGAGGAAACAGCCCAGCACATCACCTTTGAATTCAGCCAGGAGTTTGTAATAGCAGTAGCCTGAACAGCAAAGAAAGTAAATCCAGATAAGCTCACAGTACCATTAGACAAAAGGTGGTGTGTGACAGCGAGGGGGACCCAGAAGAGGTTTCCTCTCACAAGGGGCTAATCATCCAAGGCAAGACTGTCTTTTGGATGTGTCACACCAGGAAGCTCATTGAAGACAATGAGACATACTGGGATGTGGGCTGGACCAAACAGATTCAGGTGGGCATGAGCTCTTCTGTCTCTGCTGTCCACTTACCCCAGGCCGTGTGCTTCGTGTAGTCACAGTACTCTGCTCCATCAGGCAAGGGATAGAAGTAATATGCACAGCCACAGCGTTCTACCATGTTGAGCTGAAAGCAGGAGCGAATGCAGACCTGGGAGGCACATAAGGTGGAAAAGGCTGATCGAGGGAACAAATCCACTGCTGCCTGTATAGCACCACACCATTTACAGTGACCAAGGAAAGGCATGGCCGGTAGGGGACTGAAGCATGTCAGGAAAGTGGAGAAACAAGGTGGCTCAGGAAGGGTGAGGGTGAGTTACCTGCTCGGTGTAGCGGGATGAGTACAGGTTTTGCACTGGCACGTCACTGCCATCCTCTGTGCAATCGCTGTAACTGCCCCCAAGGCGCATGGTCATCTCCTGCAACAGCAAACTCTCACTGCGCAGAACAACTCCACTTTGCTGTTCTCTTCCCACTCTCCCATGCCACACACTGCTCATCCATCAGTATCTGCTCTTTATGCTTTCCTCAGGATGCCAGCTCCCCCTGCTTGCCTCCATTTCATTGTTCACTGATAAACTGTAGCCAAATGCATCTCATCTAGGCCAGCAAGCTGTTCTTCCTCCTCTCCCTTCATTCCATGTGATGAGTCCCTCCCTTAAACACACACTGTAGGTCCAACCAAGTTAAACCTCCCATCCACAGCTCTCATCCCTTCTGCTTGCTCACCTTTTTCATGCTGATGGAGGTCTCAATGCCAGGACGAACATTGAAACCCCCATCATCCATGAAGGCTGGCTCATTCTGATCATGGACCATGACCCTGGCTCCTGTCACCGTGGACAGCAGAGGGATGAAATCATTCTGCTCGGTGCGCACCACCAGAGAGAGACCTGAGGGAATATCAGAGAGTGAGGGAGGTCATGGCTGTCTGTGGTGCAGCAGAGAAGGGAGAGCAGGATGGTTAGAAGGGAGTCTGAAAGAGATAAAGGAAAAAACAGACATCAACCAGAGCTGCACCAAAGCTTGGCAGCAATAGGGGGTGGCTGGAAGAAGGCTAGAGAAAAAGCTGGAGGCTCCAGAAGAGGCCAGAGAAAACTGGATTTCATCACTGTGGCTTAGAAAAAACAGAACGGAGAATTGAGAGAGATTTCATGGAGAAACTTGGAGCCAGATGGAAGAAAAACCTGAAGATTTGGTCTGGAGAAGTTAGAAACACAAACAGGTCAGTTTCTTGAAAGAGGAAAATGAGGAAGGAGAAGGTGAAGACCAGGAGGAACACGAGCACTATGATTCAGCAGAGGACTTCAGGAAGGGCCAGCACAAGTCCGAGGATGCCAAGAGCATAAGGATCAGGTACTGATGAGGGAGAGAGAGTTCAGTGGGCAGTGGTGAGGAACAGCCGTGTCCATGAGACAGTTGTCTCCAGATAGGTGAAAACAGCTTGGGCGAGACAGAGTAGGGCTGCAATCTGCCACCACCAGTACTAAGCACAGCAGGATGCCCATAGCTCCTAGGGAAAACAGAGCTAAGCTGTCCTCCTTACTCACCGAAGAGTGCCTCTCACCCACCATTATTGATCCCAGGCAGCGAGGATGTCCACACGCTGCTGCTGTTGTCATTAAAGGTATAGCAGTTCCCATACAAGGGATGGTGGAAGTGGGTATAGTTCCTGAGAGGGGAACAGAAACATTCAGACAGAGTGGGAAGGGCTGTGAAACCAAGGGGAAGGCTTTCTGACAGGAGCAATTCTGTTTTCCATCAGCAGGGAGAGGGGCTTACAGCAGATGGGCAGTATTTGTTATGTAAACTCACATGAACAGGGAAAAGCAATTAAATTGTGCTATAAAAAATGTCCCGGAGCTGGACAGGTTTTTACACAAGGCTTTTCATGCTGCTTTTCAGAGCCCAAATGGGTTTTAGCAGTGCTAGCAATTACTGTATTATCTTCCTAATACTGATGAAACTCTTAGCTTTTCCTATCCCTTTTCCTCCCTTGCAGATTGTTTTCATTCCTCTACCTTCTTGGGGCTTTTTGACCATTAATGGCAGGAGAAAAGTGGGATATGTTTTTACTGTCTTTTTGTACCAACTCTCTCTTCTCTTTATCCTTTATGTGGGCTGATATGTACTACTTTACCACTGTGGAGGATAGAATAAAAATACTTCTACGGTGTACATCTGTGCCCACTCTGGTGTTTTTACTATATAATTATTTCATTTGTGTGAAACTGGGAAAAAGGCAAATTCATCCTTCAAGTTTCATAGTTCCAGGCCACAGGACCTGTGGCCCTGATACGCAAAACCCACAGGAAAGAATCGACAAAGATCATTTGATGTTTCAAATGGGAACTGAACAAGGAACGAACCCACCTCAGAAAAGAGGTCCTCTAATGTGGCTTCCTTGATTTCCCTCGAACTCAGGCACAAAATAAGTGTTTTCAGAGATATATCCACTACTTACGCCTTGTCACATGTTGCCTCATTGAAGCGGCAGGCATAGATGAAATTCTCAAAGTCAGACTCATCCAGGGCTTTTGCATCAGGCACCTGCGCCAGGATATTGATGTAGTGAAAGCTGTACCACTCCCGCACAGCATCCACTCCCGAGGAGTACGCCTGATGGAAACAGTCGTTGTTTTCACTGCACTGTTAAGAAGGAGAAAAGCTGTGTCAGAGAAGTCTTCTTGTCCAGGAGATAAGGCTCCGCCCGTGGAGAAGGTGTGCTCCCTCAGCACAGGCAGATGACTGAGGAAATGAAGAATTCCACAGGACTCCTGTGTGTGACCAACAGGTGATCAGCAGGATAGGGAAATAACCCAAGGCAGCTCCTCGGTGCAAGGGCAATGCCAGGTGAATAAGCAAGGCTGAGTAAAACCTAGGAGGCAGCAAGGTGTGCAGGGTAATCTGCACATAAATTCTACCTGGTATAAAACCAGGACCTTTAAATTCTTGCGTGGGGAGCCCTTCCTTCAGGGTGTGTCCAGAAAAACGTTCGCGATCCCGTGGAAACTCCAGTTAACTGCTGAGCGATTAGCTTCAGTCTTTCAGTGCCTTTTAAAATGCAAACACAGATACCCTAGGGCGAGGAAGCTGCTACCTAGGAGCAATTGCGACCATTATCACATTTCAGGTGGCCCAGGATCATCAAATACTTTCTCCTTTGCTATTACTGGGCAATGCAGCAGCTGATGCTGATAAACTGCTCTCAAAAGCAACTGCAAGGCTGATGTACTCTCAGGAAGAACAAGGTTTTCCTGCTCTTGGGAAGAGATGTACACTGACATGGACATCCCCTAGGGCCTGCATGAACATGGACAGAATTTGGGGAGCAGGATTGTATGGAGCAAAGGATTCAGCTCTGCCTTTATCTGTCATTAGCAAAAGCCAGTGGAGATTAATCAGACTTCTGTGTAAGGAAAGGCATGGCCAAAAGTCTAACAAGACAGAAGTAGCCAGGCAGAGACTGGAGTGGGTAGGGCATGGGGTATCTAGGGATCTCACCAGAACAAAGCCAATTTTCCAGTCATTCTTGTCCACTGAGGGACTGTTCTCTGGCAAGTTGACCAAGTTATCCCGCTTCTGTCTCCGCAAAGGATGGCGCTGGACATGATGGAGCAGGCTCCTTGTGCTACGCTTTTGTGTGGACGATGTGGACCAGTCTCTTTGTGGCAGAGACATGTTGTAGTCATAGAGGTCTAGCAGTGTCTGTTGAGTGATTTGGTCCAGCTTATCCAGCTGCTTTCGAATGGCGCTGTATCTGTACAGGGGGGAGAGAAGACCAGCAGTTTAGGGCTGGATGTACACAAACAGCTCTGAATAAGACATGCAGCAGTTTGCTGGGGTGATTCTGGACATTCCTACCACCAGCTGTAAATCTAACCCCTTGCTGGAGGCTATCTTCCAGGAGAGAAGTAAATCTGCCCTAGCCCTGTGGCAGTTTACATCGAAGCCTGCTAAATAACACCACCAAGCAGAGCTGCCTAAGCTCACATGCCTTACTGTGAGTGCCCTGCAGCAGCAAAGGCCTCTGAAAAGTGTCCCTTCCACCGGCACGGCTACAACAGTCGAGGATCACAAGGAGAGCCAGAGTACATGCCTTTACTCTGCACCCATCAAAGTCAAGGCAGCCAACATCTCTGCAACTCTGTTTCTTACCTGTACGGATTGAGGGTGCACAGCGTCACAGCCGGGAAAGTCAGCCTGTCAGAGTTCAGGTTGAGGTTGAGGTTGACAGGATAGCTGAAGTACTCTCTGTAGAGGATCCCGAACTGCCAGTACATTAAGCCGAAGGTGAGAAAGAAGAGAACGGACCAGAAGGCTGTCTTCATCTTGTTCTTTTTGGAGCACACCAGGCGGATAGCCCCGTGGATGGTTGTGTTGCTGCAGAAGAACTGGAATAGCTCCTGGTAGGAACTGTAGAATTCGATTAGACCCTCCTGCTCCTCTTCTTTCTGCTGCTGCTCCTCTTCTTGTTTACATTGTCTCATTTTCTCCCCTTCTGGCATCTTCCCTGCCTTCACAGATCCACTCTACAGCACAAACTCAGAATTAGTCACCCAGCAAGACTGTGGCTCCGGGAAAGCCATGCCCGCTGCACAAACTGGCTCTGCATCACCCTCTTCCTCAAGCCCCGCTGCTTTCACCCTCCCCTCCCCGACCCCCACCC
>VXBI01006645.1:21902-32139 GCA_013397375.1 Toxostoma redivivum | reverse complement strand
CCGCCTGTCCCTCCCGCCTGCCCCCTCCTGCCTGCCCCCTCCTGCCCCTTCCCCTTCCCTCAGGCGCCGCTCCCGGGGAAGAAAAGCCTCTTTAAACTCTCAAGTGTCGGCGGCGGGAGGACTGGCGGGGGCCGGGGGTCCAGGGACACGTCGGGACGGTGACCTTGGCGGTGCCGACGGGGTCAAGGCGCTCCCGGGGCAGCGGGGCCCCCCGACCCCCCGAGGGGAGCCCAGCCCCGGCCGGGTACGGCCGCCGAACAGCCTGAACCTCCTCCTCCCACCCCGTCCGGCGGGGACGCGGCTTCCCAGCGAGCCCAGGCGATGCAGAAACAAAGTTGGCAGCGCCGGCCGGCCGGGAACCCCCAGGGCCCGTCCCCCACGGGAGCTTGCCCTGCCACCGACTGGCGGAGAGGGCCTGGCTTTCATCGCCAAACTCTGCTTTCCGAGGGCAAAGCCGCGAGTTTCGGGTGGGACCTGCCAGAGAGATGGAGCTGGGATCGAAGGGGCTAGGGGGGCGAGTCAGTGATACACCTCAGTTACCGCATCGCCTTTGCTGGTGCCTTAACAAATGAAATCTTTTGTATCCATAACTGCCTGGCCCAGTCATGAGTGGGAACTTGCTTTGCTGAGCCGTGCCTGGGAAATCAAGGCCTCCCGGCATTACCCTAAGCCCTCCAGTGTTTCCTTGGATCACGGAAATGAACAAAAGTCCCAAACACTCTCCCGTCATTATAACCGTGAAACTCCTTTACCAGTCTTTTCTCCCAATGATTTTCTTTCAAGCTAGGTCTCACTGAAGTTTTCACTTATTTCTTCCCTTTCTGGTTACCTCCTTAAGTCCTTGTTCAGAGTCTTTGGTTACTGAATTTTGATCCTTGTTGAGTTAGCTGTGGTTTGGTTAGTGACTCAAAATACTCAGCCACTTTCGTCTCTTCATATTGCAAAATCCATGCTTGAAAATGGCAAGCTTTTAAGGCCAGCAGTTAAGTGTCAGCATGCCAGGAACAGCCTTGTGACAGGTGCTTGTTACAAACCTACAGCCACAACTTAGAGCGTTCTGCTAGCTCCATCCCCTGACAAAAAGCAATGCAAAGCAAAAACACCCTTTCACCTGCAGTTCTAAACTTAGTTGTATCTCCAGTAAATTATTTTTGAACTTTCATGGAAGATAAAAGTTGCAAAAAGTGTGTGGCATGAGGTGAACGGACTAATATTGTATCAAATTCTTATTAAAATGCAGCTGACTCAGAGTGTCAGCTTCTGGGCCCCCAGCTCAGGAAGGACACGGTCTTTTTGGATAGAGTCCAGAGCAGCTAGATGACCTTTAAGGTCCCTGCCTACCCGAGCCATTCCATGATTAGAAGTATCCTGAGTTGGGTCGACAATCGGTGCAGCTCTGTACCCCGTCTTGTGCAGTGCCAGTAGGAAATGTCATTTAGTGGAGGAAAGTGAGCTCTTCTGAGTTGTGCCACTTGCAAGTTTCATGCTCTCAGATAGACCTGGAGACCGGGAATTATGCAGCATTGGTGGTTACAATTACCAGCGGAACCTGTGGAGCTCTAATCCAGTCTCTTCACAGAGAGAAACTTGTGTGACTTACGTTATCACAATTTTCTGAAATTACTGTTACACTAATGGACTAATCCTCCAGTACCACCTCTCTTTTATTGGAATTGTGACTCTATCTTACTGCAGTGACAAAAGATACTTGGCCCCTGAAAATGCCCCTTTAATACTCATTTAAATTAACAGCACCCACTAAGCAACTACAGCCAAATTTGGTAATGTGTAGGCATTCTCTGATTTCCACAGTATGTAAAAGAATTTTAAATTCCCTTCAACTGATCTTTGCAAATTATTTACAAACACGGTCCTCTTTTTTGGTATGAGACAAAGGTAACTTACATTTTTTGTTTTCTTTTGACTTGAGGAATAATTGAAACCTCAAACATCTGGACTGATTTGCTGTATCCAAATGACAGTCTTAAGCAATTTTCTCAGCATTTTGTCATAGCTGACAATTTTCATCACCATGTTGTTTGGGAGAACTCTTGGCCTTTGACCAAGTTTGGACAAGAATAGCAGATAATAATACACATGTATCTGTGTATCTCTCACATACACATAGACATCTAAATTTATTTTTCAGAAGACTTTATCCATTTGTTGTTTGGTTTGGGTGGTTTTTTGTTGTTAATTTTTGTTTCTTTTTGTTTGTTTGTTTAAGAATTAAAAAGCCATTTACTGGCCCTTTGACCATTCCAGTGGCTGTGACAGCAGGGCTCTGAGCAATTCCCCTTTCCCTCGTTCTCCCCCCACTGTGCTGCTCAGGCTGCTGTGCGTTATCTGCTGCTGTGGCACACCTCGGAGCACATATCAGCCCTGAGGTGACTTCCAGTTGCTTCAGTCATGAGAATATCACCTTTGGCCATGGCTCTGTAAAAGTGCCTATGTCTCCATGGTCACACAAGTGTGCTTCAGATAGACTGCCAATGCACAAAGGAACCAAAAAATTGTTTTAACATTGCTACAAACACAATTACCAGTTGATTCCTCAAATACTTTAGAGGCAATGCAAACAACAAGTCTCCTGTTGCCAGCTCAGCTGCCAGCCTCCATCAGAAGAAGATCAGAATTTGCTAACTCTTCAGGGCTGGGCTTTTTAAATTGTTACTTACATCTTCCCTGTGTTTTTTGGGTTTTCTTTTGTTTTGTGTTTTTGGGGTTTTTTTGGTGTGTTTTTGTTTTTGTTTGTTTTGTTTTTGTTTTGTTTTGTTTTGTTTTTCCCTAGTGTGTACATGAAGTAGATCACTAAAGTGGCCGTTTTCTGACCCAGGTTGTCTGTCATAAATGGTACCATTTTCCTCAGGCACACTGCACTGTAGTAGAAGACAGTGGTAAGGAGTTATTGGTGCAGTTTGCAAAAGCAACTCCTGTTAATCATTTAGGTGATTAGGTTCACTCCTCTCTCAAGCTTTCCTCACACAAGAGTCTTCTGAGCGTTTTGTCCATCCACAGCTTTCTGGGTATTTCCATTGAGGTATTGACCTATCAAGGTGAGTCACAGCTGATGGAACTGGTTTTGACACTGATGGTTATTACCCCCACTGCCATTCAGGCTCAGCAATTATGGGATAATTTGTCTTCTGAAATCCCAAGTCTTGCAATAGAATGAAAGATCTTCCATCAGGCACTACAAATCCTCTTTGAAAGTTTTGGTTCATCATATTTACTCCACCTCTAACAACATTTTAAATCCAAGGAGCTTTATGCTGAGAAGAACCTTGTCACTAGTTCCTTCTCTTGTGAAATGGGAAGCGCCCTGTTGTTCTGGGCAGTGCTTCTGTATATTACATCTTCACAAGCTCTGAATGCATGATTGCTTTTTATTGCTACTGAACAACCTTTGAGTAAACATGAATCACTCTTTATGGCACCAAATTTGAAATGTTTCCTTACCAGCTATGTTGATTATCTGCCCAGGTAGGAATTTGATAATGATCTGTAGTACACACAACATTTTAAAATAGAAAGTGTAACAAATTATATATATTTTTTAACTATTTGTAAGACCTTCGATGCATTTAATTCTTTCTGTATATCTGTAAATGCAATTGTACTTTCCTTCTGCTACAAAGCAAAAGCCAGTAATTATTTTGGGATTATTTCTGGATTACCTGCAGCTGTTTATATTTTTCTGTATTAAAACTAGTGACCTGAACAGTCAAGGAATAGCATCATGGATGTTGTTATAAGTTTGTTTGGCCAAGGAAGCCCCAGCACGGTAGGTGGCAAAGATGGGTGGATGTGAGGCTACAGGTTGAATGGCTGCTGTCTTCAGCAGGGAGGTGTTTCCCCAGGGTGCAGGGACTCCCTTGAGGCAGAGGTGGTAATCTCCAAAGAGGGTCATTGTTAAAAAGCCATCAGGGATTTGCAAACCAAGGTACTGGGCTGTTGAATGCCTTCTCCCTTGCTACTGATGTAACTGGCCAGGCAGCAGTGGTATCTGTCCCAAATAACCAGTGATACCACAGCAGCAAGAGCATGTCCATGTACACACTTCCATTCCTTTGTGTCCCCAGGAGGCTGATCTTCAATGCATGTCTTCATTTGTACCTTGTAGGAGCAGAGTGGCTGCAGAGAGCTGCTGTGGTGAAGCAAAAGGGAGCTACAGGGGAAAATTGAAGCTGTGTCTGTTACCCATACCTTTCAGCATGAAAGATGGGAAAAGATTCTACTGGGTAGAATCATGAAAATAAAATATTGTAGGACTGAGAAAGTCCTGCTGTAGACTGGGTGGAGGGTACACAGCCTCTCTTCCTAAGAGAATGAAATCAAGGTGAGTGAACCCCAAAAGACTCATCTGGCAAACCTGAATTAGCTTCTGAAAAATGTAGCTGACTCCCATCTGTTGTCCATATTTCAGGATAAGGGATATTGCTTTCTGGAAGTGGTGTATCAGACAGGGTGCTGAAGAAGGCCAGTGACCCAGACCCTTTAGCCACACTACTTTGTGTCTGAGCCAGCTGCCATCTTCATTACTTGTGACCCATTGTCCTGCATGAGAGAATCAGTCACCAGGCTCTACTTCTGCTGCACATTCCCTCATGGAGGATCATGCAGCCAAATCCACAGCTCCACATACACTGATCTCATTCCAGGCCTGCTGCTATGAGACCAAATGTGAAAATGGCCAGATGAAAATTCCCACCCACTGGCACAGCTAAACTAACACACATCTGGAAGCTGGGTGGACAGATCTGGAAGCTGGGTGGACAGTCCAGGCTGGAACAGCAGCCAGCAAACCTATAGGACTGGTTCTGCATCTGCTTTGTCCTGAGGGGCAATTAATAAGTGGGCAATCAAGATGGAGCCTCCCACCCTCCCCTGCTCTCCCCAAGTGAAATCTTCAATTTCCTCATTCCAGCCCTAACAATATAACCATTATCACAGCCACCTGACTCCCTGGCTCTCTGTCCCCACCCCTTTACTGATCTCTCCTGTCTATTCCTGTAAACCGGAGGCAGAAGCAGCCACCTCAGACCAGCTTTTCATCCGGCAGCTGCTGCTCCCCAGCCAAGAGAGATGACAGAGCTGGTGCTGGTCTCCTGCGAGCCCAAGGCAGCACCCTCCTCGGCACAGCTCGGTGGACACAGGTGCTCCCTGCTGCCTGCCTGCAGCTTTACCACAGCTGGTGACAGGACAGCCTTGCTTATGTTTAGCTTGATTTTTGACACTGCCTCATTGTGATTCTCCAAATGCCCACCCAGGCACTCCCACCCCAGTGGTTTCATGTTGCTTCTGCTCCTCGGGTCTGCTCTGCTGATGATGATCTCTCCTCCTCTGTAATACAAGCCAAAACCTATCCCCTTGAAAAGGGAATCCAAATGGAATTAAGAAAAGTTAATCTATAAATCCCAGTTCTTTTGTGGGCAAGGCCAGATTTCATAGCCAAATGGCCCAAGGGAACACCTCCCACCACACCCTTCTCAAAAGGAGGAGCAGAAGGCATCACCACCACTTTCCAGTCTCCCTTTTATTTGTTCCAAGGCATTCAATTAATTCTTCTGCTTGAGAGGTTTTATGTCTTCCCTCACAAGGTCTCAGGCTAGGAGTGATGCAATGGTCTGGAAATGGCCTGAAAGCTCCGGAATGGTCCAGGAGGCAAAGAACCTAAATTTTGTTCAAGGTGTAGATGATAAATTCAAGGGAAGCATTAGCTAACAAGATACTCTTTGGTGTTGTCTTGGTTTTTATAATGAAGTAATCTGAGGTTTATCTTCTGTAGGATTCAGAATATCTGGATTCATTTTTTTTTTGTTTGTTTCATCCTTTATTTCAAGCAGAAAAGGTTGATCAACAAAATGTGAGTCAGTCAACCCATGTGACTACTTCTAGTGATAGTGAGAAGAGTAAGATTTCTTCATTATAGTCACTGTCCCATTCTTTAATTTCTTCTTTTAACTCTATATCAAGATTTCAACTGCTTTAGATACATCTCACATACCAAGAAGTTTGTATTCCTGAGTGAATTTTGGGGTCAGGAAGGGGTTTTCATCAAGTGAGACACACGTATAGTTTTTTTTTTTAGAGAAAGAATCTTCCTCTCTACCTTGAAAAATGGTCCACTTCAAAGGGTCTCAGGCCTTTTGTATCCCCTGCCAGTAAAGAATCTAAGTATTTGCTCCTGGTATGCAGATGTGCATATTCATCAGCTGAGGCAATTGATCTTTCATTCTAAGGACTTAATAAGATGTTGATGGTGTTTCTTGGGAGGATGGGTCTGTGAGGATGATTTAGGTAGGTACAGAAATATAAAAGAAGGGAAAAACAGCAGTTTGTAAAGAAACCAATACTAAACAAACACAGAACTTCAGAACTGTTTTAAAAAGAGGGAAAAGAAAATGATAAAAAGTAGGGTTGGAAGCAAGGGAAGGAGAGGGATCTGAATGGAAAGAACAGTAGTGAATGAACTCAAAAAGAGAAGAAAATTGTGCCCTCCTTCTCTGCAAGCTGCACCTGGATATGGTGAGAAGTCAGTGTTACTACCCCATGCAACTCTCTGCCACTACCCTTCATTTGTCCCTAACCCCTTTTGCCTGCTCTTGTCACCACATCACTGTACCTGCTTGGGCAGTGTTGCTGTTACCTCTTACTCCTCTCTCACCCCCTCTGGGTAACATTACAGTGCCCAGCACTGATGGCCTATAACAGCACCTGCCACAACTGTTTTCTGCTGTGTGTCCAAAAGTGCCACCCCTTTCACATTTTCATCACCTGAATTCACTCCTGTCAGGCTTTGCCATCCTTAGTAACTGGACATGCTCATGGGCTGAAAAATGGGGTAGACACCTTTCTTGTGGGCTACAGAAACAATTGTCCAGCAGAGTAAAGGAAGTTCCAAAAAGCATCTGGAGTTGTCTACAACTGGAAAATTAGAGAAACTTTGTAATGTTACATATAGAAAGGCAGCAAAGCAGGTCAAACAAGGAACAACTAGCAAAAAGAATCAAACTAACTCTCTTGAAACTCATCAGGCACCTGCCAGATGTTCTGAAGGGTAAAGCAGTGATCTGGCTGTGCATGGAGTGCACAGCAGAGATAAGGCCACCACAGACACCTCTGCAGCCTGTGTGAAGCGTTGAGTGATGAGATCAGGGTGGCAGAACCCATTCTTCAGCAGGGTGGGGTTTGCCAGTGAACATGTCTGAAACTGAAGTGGCTGTGGAAAAGGCTGTTCAACACACTGACAAAGCAAACAGTAACAACTTGCTGGGAGCAATGGCATTTGTCCAAGAGTCTTAAAGGATCTCTGGAGTAAAATGGCTGAAACTGCTCCGAGCAGTGTGTAACCCAATGTCTGCCCCTAGTGTGGTACCTCAGGAGAGGAAAGGGCTGAATGTGATGCCCCAGTTTGGCCAGGGACAGGTGGTGGAAGAGTTTCTGGGACTTGTTTGGGCTTCAGATGAAGATAACATGAATACAAAGATGAGAGATTAGTACAGCTAGAGACCAAGAGGGTCTGGAGCAGCATGGCGCACCTCTCCATGGTGCCTGTACCCCTAGCAGGACATCCATACTGTCCTCTGCCAACCTGACACTATGTGTGCTCTGGTCCACCTCCTGAAGGTTTGGATGCATGTTTGGATGAATGCTGCCTGTAGTACTGGAGCCAGCCAGGACTTGTGGAGTGGTTGGCTCTTGCTGCAGGACATAAGGGATGTGGTGGTCCGGGTGCTTTGACCCAGCTCCTGGTGAAGGGGACAGCAGCAGAGACAGTGGGATGTGTTTGTGTCCAGCAAACTGCTTCACTGCGGGTGCTGACCCTCTCCTTTCTCCTTTCCTGATTCAGGAGAAGGAGCTCCCAGTGCTGTGACCTGCCTGAGGACATGCGTGGGGATGGCCCTCACTCCTCTGCTGTCTCTCCTCACCAGGGGCTGCTGCCAGCTGCTGCTGGTCTTGGAGCTTGAAATCAACCCTCTCCACTCCAGATGGGCTTTTTGAACTTCTCAGTTGATTTTTCATCTGGAGAGAATATCTGCCATTTTTTAGGATCTGCTCCCACTCACTGAAGGAAATGCATGGGAATCCACCTGGGTGTGCTGGGAGAAGTGGAATTTTCAACTGACCTTGAAGGAGGAGCATGTTTTTGCAGTGGGTTGGAGCTAGACTGACTTAATGTAACACATCATGCTCTGGAGGGAAGCATGAGTCCCATGTTTTGTCTGGGACAATATAGGGGTGGAGCTGGAGGCCTGGAGAACAGAAAAGACCAATCCTTTTCCCTTCTCTTCTTTCTCCTTTTGTTCTTTCTTTTGTGTGTGTTGTTTCTGTTTGTGGATTTTTTGAGAGGTGAAGAATATGGAACGTTACAGGCACTTTGTTGTCCATTGTAGCTTATCACTGCTCATGTTACTGAAGTCCAGGTGAAGGACACATCAGAGAAAGTGTTCAAGGCAGAAGATTGGTGTCACTGGGAGAAGCAAACATGCAGCACTAGTAAGGATGTGTCTTTGGTCAGCATTTTGTACTCTTCAGGGAGCTGTATCCTGGTAATCCTTCAGACCCAATAAAAGGTTTTTCACAGATTATGAGCTTGGCAATTACATGTGAGGGTGAGCACAGCCCTCAAGAGTTCTGAAATTTTCAGAGATTCCATGGAATCAGAGAAAGGTTTGGGTTGTCAAGGATCTTAAAGATCATCTAGTTCCAACCCATTGGGCAGGGACACTTTTCACTAGACCAGGTTGCTCAGAGGTCTATCCAGCATTCTCACATGTTTGTAGAGTGACATCGCTAGGGCTTAAAAAGCAATCTTTGGTAAGCTGTGTCTTTCCTGTGGTGCACTTACACTGAATTCCAGTGTCACACAGGTGCATGGCTGGTGGGGGCTGGTGCACTGGCCTGGAGGGTCGGGAGTGGCCTCTCCTGCTCTTATGTCTGACATGTTCCAGAAAAGAGCTTATGCTGAACACGATATCTGCTCTGCTGTACTGTGCTGGAAAAACAATGCCCACAGTTGCATTGGAAGCACTGCAGAATGTGTGATTATGATATAAAGTGAGGTTGAAACAAACACAATTCATTTAAATTATTTACCTCTGTCAGTGTATGCTTTCTTGGAGGCAGCTGAGCTTCAGCTCTGTTCATAAAGTGCTTCTGAACCAATGTAGTTAAACTGCTGAATCTATTTTGCTAACTTCAATTGAATGAGCAGAGGCATAATCAAGCAAGTGGAACCTATGGGAAAAAGATAAACTTGAGCTCTGCTTTATTCTTTGAAAAATATCTACTCTTTTAATACCACCTTAGACGTTCTGCCTTGTCCATATCCACAAAACAATGTAGCCACAGCCTCCAAGTAATCTTTGTTGGCTCAAGTGCAAAGAACTTAATCTTTTGTTTTGCAGGTTGACAAAACCTGTATAAAATATTTTATCTTATATCCAAAAATTCTCATAAAGAGTTAGTTTTAAACATGTAAATTTAATATTTATTTGCACTGACACAGTGTGTCTTACAATAGGCTGGTGTGCCCAGCAGTTAATCAGATGATGACCAGATTCTTGGTCCTCGATCCACGTGGCCAGGCAGTGATGCCATGTGGCACTTGTCCATGGCACATTTGACCTTGGAAGGCAGTGTGGCTCTCTCCCAGAGAAGCAGAATGACTAATATTATTTATCCTTGTCTTCTTAATGCAATCAAGTTTATATTTGATGCACTCCTTAGTCTCAGTGACATTTTCTGTAATAAATGTTTTATATTTAAAATTGAATGAATATTGCTGTTAAGCACAAGGTCACCTTGTTTATCAGTGAGTATTACTTTTTTCTGCTTCAGAGTATCTGCTTCACTTGTTTTTGTGTTTTAAACCCAGCTTGAGACCTTCAGGGACACAGTAGTTGCAGACTCTAGTGGGGAATATCAGAGAGCAGGTAGTCAAAATCAAATGCCAAGGTATATTTCTCCTTATGAGGAATACAGCCACTCCTAATGCATTTCTTCCATACCTCCACTATTTTCTTCCATACCTCCATTATTTTTCCTTCCTTCCAAGTCAGTTAATGGGCCAAAAAGGCAGACCAACTGCCAGCTCTCATTTCTGGTGTAACACAGGCCTCGGAATTTTACCCAGTGTTTCTTTTCACTGATGTAATTAATTTTCATTTCCTTCCTTCCTTCCTTCCTTCCTTCCTTCCTTCCTTCCTTCCTTCCTTCCTTCCTTCCTTCCTTA